>JBBPBR010000127.1:291841-376988 GCA_037974775.1 Cicer pinnatifidum | reverse complement strand
GATGAACATTTAGGTCATTTTCGTCCTCCCTAGGCTTATTCTTGTCCAATTAGAGTTTTTAACCAATCTTGTGCATCCAATAAGTTCATTTGTGTCATTGGATGAACATTTAGGTCATTTTCGTCCTCCCTAGGCTTATTCTTGTCCAATTAGGGTTTTTAACGAATCTTGTGCTTCCTATAAGTTCATTTGTGTCATTAGACGAACATTTATGTCATTTTCGTCCTCCCTAGGCTTATTCATGTCCAATTAGGGTTTTTAACCAATCATGTGCATCAAATAAGTTGATTTGTGTCATTGGATGAACATTTATGTCATTTTCGTCCTCCCTAGGCTTATTCTTGTACAATTAGGGTTGTTGACCAATCTTGTGCATCCAATAAGTTCATTTGTGTCATTGGATGGTCATTTTCGTCTTCCCTCGGCTTATTCTTGTCCAATTAGGGTTTTTAACCGATCTTTTGCATCCAATAGGTGTGTTTGTGTCATTGGATAAACATTTTGGTCATTTTCGTCCTCCCTAGTCTTATTCTTGTCCAATTAGGGTTTTTATGTAATCTTGTGCATCCAATAGGTGTGTTTGTGTCATTCGACGAACATTTAGGTTATTTTCGTCCTTCCTAGGCTTATTCTTGTCCAATTAGGATTTTTAACCAATCATGTGCATCCAATAAGTTGATTTGTGTCATTGGATGAACATTTAGGTCATTTTCGTCCTCCCTAAGCTTATTCTTGTCCAATTAGGGTTTTTAACCAATCTTGTGCATCCAATAAGTTCATTTGTGTCATTGGATGAACATTTAGGTCATTTTCGTCTTCCCTAGGCTTATTCTTGTCCAATTAGGGTTTTTAACCAATCTTGTGCATCCAATAGGTGTGTTTGTGTCATTGGATAAACATTTAGGTCTATTTCGTCCTCCCTAGTCTTATTCTTGTCCGATTAGGGTTTTTATGTAATCTTGTGCATCCAATAGGTGTGTTTGTGTCATTGGACGAACATTTAGGTCATTTTCGTCCTCCCTAGGCTTATTCTTGTCCAATTAGGGTTTTTAACCAATCTTGTGCGTCCTATAAGTTCATTTGTGTCATTAGACGAACATTTAGGTCATTTTCGTCCTCCCTAGGCTTATTCTTGTCCGATTAGGGTTTTTAACCAATCATGTGCATCCAATAAGTTGATTTGTGTCATTGGATGGACATTTAGGTCATTTTCGTCCTCCCTAGCCTTATTCTTGTCCAATTAGGGTTTTAACCAATCTTGTGCATCCAATATGTTCATTTGTGTCATTGGATGAACATTTAGGTCATTTTCGTCCTCCCGAGGCTTATTCTTGTCCAATTAGGGTTTTTAACGAATCTTGTGCATCCAATAAGTTCATTTGTGTCATTGGATGAACATTTAGGTCATTTTCGTCCTCCCTAGGCTTTTTCTTGTCCAATTAGGGTTTTTAACCAATCTTGTGCATCCAATAAGTTCATTTGTGTCATTGGAAGAACATTTAGGTCATTTTCGTCCTCCCTAGGCTTATTCTTGTCCAATTAGGGTTTTTAACCAATCTTGTGTATCAAATAAGTTCATTTGTGTCATTAGACGAACATTTAGGTCATTTTCGTCCTCCCTATGCTTATTCTTGTCCAATTAGGGTTTTTAACCTATCTTGTGCATCCAATAAGTTCATTTGTGTCATTGGATGAACATTTAGGTCATTTTTGTCCTCCCTAGGCTTATTCTTGTCCAATTAGGGTTTTTTACCAAGCTTGTGCATCCAATATGTTCATTTGTGTCATTGGATGAACATTTAGGTCATTTTCGTCCTCCCTAGGCTTATTCTTGTCCAATTAGGGTTTTTAACCAATCTTGTGCATCCAATAAGTTCAGTTGTGTCATTGGATTAACATTTAGGTCATTTTCGTCCACCCAAGGCTTATTCTTGTCCAATTAGTGTTTTTAGCCAATCTTGTGCATCCAATAAGTTTATTTGTGTCATTGGAGGAACATTTAGGTCATTTCCGTCATCCCTAGGCTTATTCTTGTCTAATTAACGTTTTTAACCAATCTTGTGCATCCAATAGGTGTCTTTGTGTCATTGGAGGAACATTTAGGTCATTTTCGTCCTCCCTAGTCTTATTCTGGTCCAATTAGGGTTTTTATGCAATCTTGTGCATCCAATAGGTGTGTTTGTGTCATTGGATGAACATTTAGGTCATTTTCGTCCTCCCTAGGCGTATTCTAGTCCAATTAGGGTTTTTGACCAATCTTGTGCATCCAATAAGTTCATTTGTGTCATTGGATGGTCATTTTCGTCTTCCCTAGGCTTATTCTTGTCCAATTAGGGTTTTTAACCGATCTTTTGCATCCAATAAATGTGTTTGTGTCATTGGATAAACATTTAGGTCATTTTCGTCCTCCCTAGGCTTATTCTTGTCCAATTAGGGTTTTTAACCAATCTTGTGCATCAAATAAGTTCATTTGTGTCATTAGACAAACATTAAGGTCATTTTCGTCCTCCCTAGGCTTATTATTGTCCAATTAGGGTTTTTAACCAATCATGTGCATCCAATAAGTTGATTTGTTTCATTGGATGAACATTTAGGTCATTTTCGTCATCCCTAGGCTTATTCTTGTCCGATTAGAGTTTTTAACCAATCATGTGCATCCAATAAGTTGATTTGTGTCATTGGATGAACATTTAGGTCATTTTCGTCCTCCCTAGGCTTATTCTTGTCCAATTAGGGTTTTTAACCAATCTTGTGCATCCAATAAGTTCATTTGTGTCATTAGACGAACATTTATGTCATTCTCATCCTCCCTAGACTTATTCTTGTCCAATTAGGGTTTTTAACCAATCATGTGCATCAAATAAGTTGATTTGTGTCATTGGATGAACATTTAGGTCATTTTTGTCCTCCCTAGGCTTATTCTTGTCCAATTAGGGTTTTTAACCAACCTTGTGCAACCAATAAGTTCATTTGTGTCATTGGATGAACATTTAGGTCATTTTCGTCCTCCCTAGGCTTATTCTTGTCCAATTAGGGTTTTTAACCAATCTTGTGCATCCAATAAGTTCATTTGTGTCATTGGATGAACATTTAGGTCATTTTCGTCCTCCCTAGGCTTATTCTTGTCCAATTAGGGTTTTTTTACCAAGCTTGTGCATCCAATATGTTCATTTGTGTCATTGGATGAACATTTAGGTCATTTTCGTCCTCCCTAGGCTTATTCTTGTCCAATTAGGGTTTTTAACCAATCTTGTGCATCCAATAAGTTCATTTGTGTCATTGGATGAACATTTAGGTCATGTTCGTCCTCCATAGTCTTATTCTTGTCTAATTAGGGTTTTAAGCAATCTTGTGCATCCAATATGTGTGTTTGTATCATTGGACGAACATTTAGGTCATTTTCGTCCTCCCTAGGCTTATTCTTGTCCAATTAGGGTTTTTAACCAATCTTGTGCATCCAATAAGTTCATTTGTGTCATTGGATGAACATTTAGGTCATTTTCGTCCTCCCTAGGCTTATTCTTGTCCAATTAGGGTTTTTAACCAATCTTGTGCGTCCATTAAGTTCATTTGTGTCATTGGATGAACATTTAGGTCATTTTCGTCCTCCCTAGGCTTATTTTTGTCCAATTAGGGTTTTTATGCAAACTGTGCATCCAATAGGTGTGTTTGTGTCATTGGACGAACATTTAGGTCATTTTCGTCCTCCCTAGGCTTATTCTTGTCCAATTAGGGTTTTTATGCAATCTTGTGCATCCAATAGGTGTGTTTGTGTCATTGGACGAACATTTAGGTGATTTTCGTCCTCCCTAGGCTTATTCTTGTCCGATTAAGGTTTTTAACAAATCTTGTGCATCCAATAAGTTCATTTGTGTCATTGGATGAACATTTAGGTCATTTTCGTCCTCCCTAGGCTTATTCTTGTCCAATTAGGGTTTTTAACCAATCTTGTGCATCCAATAAGTTCATTTGTGTCATTGGATGAACATTTAGGTCATTTTCGTCCTCCCTAGGCTTATTCTTGTCCAATTAGGGTTTTTAACCAATCTTGTGCATCCAATAAGTTCATTTGTGTCATTAGACGAACATTTATGTCATTCTCGTCCTCCCTAGACTTATTCTTGTCCAATTAGGGTTTTTAACCAATCATGTGCATCAAATAAGTTGATTTGTGTCATTGGATGAACATTTAGGTCATTTTTGTCCTCCCTAGGCTTATTCTTCCCCAATTAGGGTTTTTAACCAACCTTGTGCAACCAATAAGTTCATTTGTGTCATTGGATGAACATTTAGGTCATTTTCGTCCTCCCTAGGCTTATTCTTGTCCAATTAGGGTTTTTAACCAATCTTGTGCATCCAATAAGTTCATTTGTGTCATTAGACGAACATTTATGTCATTCTCGTCCTCCCTAGACTTATTCTTGTCCAATTAGGGTTTTTAACCAATCATGTGCATCAAATAAGTTGATTTGTGTCATTGGATGAACATTTAGGTCATTTTCGTCCTCCCTAGGCTTATTCTTGTCCAATTAGGGTTTTTAACCAATCTTGTGCATCCAATAAGTTCATTTGTGTCATTGGATGAACATTTAGGTCATTTTCGTCCTCCATAGGCTTATTCTTGTCCAATTAGGGTTTTTATGAAATCTTGTGCATCCAATAGGTGTGTTTGTGTCATTGGACGAACATTTAGGTCACTTTCGTCCTCCCTAGGCTTATTCTTGTCCAATTAGGGTTTTTAACCAATCTTGTGCATCCAATAAGTTCATTTGTGTCATTGGATGAACATTTAGGTCATTTTCGTCCTCCCTAGGCTTATTCTTGTCCAATTAGGGTTTTCAACTAATCTTGTGCATCCAATAAGTTCATTTGTGTCATTGGATGAACATTTAGGTCATTTTCGTCCTCCCTAGGCTTATTCTTGTCCAATTAGGGTTTTTAACCAATCTTGTGCATCCAATAAGTTCATTTGTGTCATTGGATGAACATTTAGGTCATTATCGTCCTCTTAAGTCTTATTCTTGTCCAATTAGGGTTTTTATGCAATCTTGTGCATCCAATAGGTGTGTTTGTGTCATTGGAGGAACATTTAGGTCATTTTTGTCCTCCCTAGTCTTATTCTTGTCCAATTAGGGTTTTTATGCAATCTTGTGCATCCAATAGGTGTGTTTGTGTCATTGGACGAACATTTAGGTCATTTTCGTCCTCCTTAGGCTTATTCTTGTCCAATTAGGGTTTTTATGCAATCTTGTGCATCCAATAGGTGTGTTTGTGTCATTGGACGAACATTTAGGTCATTTTCGTCCTCCCTAGTCTTATTCTTGTCCAATAAGGGTTTTATGCAATCTAGTGCATCCAATAGGTGTGTTTGTGTCATTGGACAAACATTTAGGTCATTTTCGTCCTCCCTAGGCTTATTCTTGTCCAATTAGGGTTTTTAACCAATCTTGTGCATCCAATAAGTTCATTTGTGTCATTGGATGAACATTTAGGTCATTTTCGTCCTCCCTAGGCTTATTCTTGTCCAATTAGGGTTTTTAACCAATCTTGTGCATCCAATAAGTTCATTTGTGTCATTGGATGAACATTTAGGTCATTTTCGTCCTCCCTAGGCTTATTCTTGTCCAATTAGGGTTTTTAACCAATCTTGTGCATCCAATAGGTGTGTTTGTGTCATTGGATGAACATTTAGGTCATTTTCGTCCTCCCTCGGCTTATTCTTGTCCAATTAGGGTTTTTTACCAATCTTGTGCATCCAATAAGTTCATTTGTGTCATTGGATTAACATTTAGGTCATTTTCGTCCTTCCTAGGCTTATTCTTGTCCAATTACGGTTTCTAACCAATCTTGTGCATCAAATAGGTGTGTTTGTGTCATTGGATGAACATTTAGGTCATTTTCGTCCTCCCTAGGCTTATTCTTGTCCAATTAGGGTTTTTAACCAATCTTGTGCATCCAATAAGTTCATTTGTGTCATTGGATGAACATTTAGGTCATTTTCGTCCTCCCTAGGCTTATTCTTGTACAATTAGGGTTTTTAACCAATCTTGTGCATCCAATAAGTTCATTTGTGTCATCGGATGAACATTTAGGTCATTTTCGTCCTCCCTAGGCTTATTCTTGTCCAATTAGGGGTTTTAGCCAATCTTGTGCAACCAATTAGTTCATATGTCTCATTGGATGAACATTTAGGTCATTTTCGTCCTCCCTAGGCTTATTCTTGTCCAATTAGGGGTTTTAGACAATCTTGTGCAACCAATAAGTTCATTTGTGTCATTGGAGGAACATTTATGACACTTTCGTCCTCCCTAGGCTTATTCTTGTCCAATTAGGATTTTTAACCAATCTTGTGCATCCAATAGGTGTTTGTGTCATTGGAGGAACATTTAAGTCATTTTCGTCCTCCCTAGTCTTATTCTTGTCCAATTAGCGTTTTTATGCAATCTTTTGCATCCAATAGGTGTGTTTGTGTCATTGGACGAACATTTAGGACATTTTCGTCGTCCCTAGGCTTATTCTTGTCCAATTAGGGTTTTTAACCAATCTTGTGCATCCAATAAGTTCATTTGTGTCATTGGATGAACATTTAGGTCATTTTCGTCCTCCCTAGGCTTATTCTTGTCCAATTAGGGTTTTTAACCAATCTTGTGCATCCAATAAGTTCATTTGTGTCATTGGATGAACATTTAGGTCATTTTCGTCCTCCCTAGGCTTATTCTTGTCCAATTAGGGTTTTTAACCAATCTTGTGCATCCAATAAGTTCATTTGTGTCATTGGATGAACATTTAGGTCATTTTCGTCCTCCCTAGGCTTATTCTTGTCCAATTAGGGTTTCTAACCAATCTTGTGCATCCAATAGGTGTATTTGTGTCATTGGATGAACATTTAGCTCATTTTCGTCCTCCCTAGGCTTATTCTTGTCCAATTAGGGTTTTTAAGCAATCTTGTGCATCCAATAAGTTCATTTGTGTCATTGGATGAACATTTAGGTCATTTTCGTCCTCCCTAGGCTTATTCTTGTCCAATTAGGGTTTTTAGCCAATCTTGTGCATCGAATGAGTTCATTTGTGTCATTGGATGAACATTTAGGTCATTTTCGTCCTCCATAGTCATATTCTTGTCCAATTAGGGTTTTAAGCAATCTTGGGCATCCAATATATGTGTTTGTGTCATTGGATGAACATTTAGGTCATTTTCGTCCTCCTTATGCTTGTTCTTGTCCAATTAGGGTTTTTAACCAATCATGTGCATCCAATAAGTTGATTTGTGTCATGGGATGAACATTTAGGTCATTTTCGTCCTCCCTAGGCTTATTCTTGTCCAATTAGGGTTTTTAACCAATCATGTGCATCCAATAAGTTGATTTGTGTCATTGGATGAACATTTAGGTCATTTTCGTCCTCCCTAGGCTTATTCTTGTCCAATTAGGGTTTTTGACCAATCTTGTGCATCCAATAAGTTCATTTGTGTCATTGGATGAACATTTAGGTCATTTTCGTCTTCCCTAGCCTTATTCTTGTCCAATTAGGGTTTTTAACCAATCTTGTGCATCCAATAGGTGAGTTTGTGTCATTGGATAAACATTTAGGTCATTTTCGTCCTCCCTAGTCTTATTCTTGTCCAATTAGGGTTTTATGTATTCTTGTGCATCCAATAGGTGTGTTTGTGTCATTGGACGAACATTTAGGTCATTTTCGTCCTCCCTAGGCTTATTCTTGTCCAATTAGGGTTTTTAACCAATCTTGTGCATCAAATAAGTTCATTTGTGTCATTAGACGAACATTTAGGTCATTTTCGTCCTCCCTATGCTTATTCTTGTCCAATTAGGGTTTTTAACCTATCTTGTGCCTCCAATAAGTTCATTTGTGTCATTGGATGAACATTTAGGTCATTTTCGTCCTCCCTAGGCTTATTCTTGTCCAATTAGGGTTTTTAACCAATCTTGTGCATCCAATAAGTTGATTTGTGTCATTGGAAGAACATTTAGGTCATTTTCGTCCTCCCTAGGCTTATTCTTTTCCAATTAGGGTTTTTAACCAATCTTGTGCATCAAATAAGTTCATTTGTGTCATTAGACGAACATTTAGGTCATTTTCGTCCTCCCTATGCTTATTCTTGTCCAATTAGGGTTTTTAACCTATCTTGTGCATCCAATAAGTTCATTTGTGTCATTGGATGAACATTTAGGTCATTTTCGTCATCCCTAGGCTTATTCTTGTCCGATTAGGGTTTTTAACCAATCATGTGCATCCAATAAGTTGATTTGTGTCATTGGATGAACATTTAGGTCATTTTCGTCCTCCCTAGGCTTATTCTTGTCCAATTAAGGTTTTTAACCAATGTTGTGCATCCAATAAGTTCATTTGTGTCATTAGACGAACATTTATGTCATTCACGTCCTCCCTAGACTTATTCTTGTCCAATTAGGGTTTTTAACCAATCATGTGCATCAAATAAGTTGATTTGTGTCATTGGATGAACATTTAGGTCATTTTTGTCCTCCCTAGGCTTATTCTTGTCCAATTAGGGTTTTTAACCAACCTTGTGCAACCAATAATTTCATTTGTGTCATTGGATGAACATTTAGGTCATTTTCGTCCTCCCTAGGCTTATTCTTGTCCAATTAGGGTTTTTAACCAATCTTGTGCATCCAATAAGTTCATTTGTGTCATTGGATGAACATTTAGGTCATTTTCGTCCTCCCTAGGCTTATTCTTGTCCAATTAGGGTTTTTTACCAAGCTTGTGCATCCAATATGTTCATTTGTGTCATTGGATGAACATTTAGATCATTTTCGTCCTCCCTAGGCTTATTCTTGTCCAATTAGGGTTTTTAACCAATCTTGTGCATCCAATACGTTCATTTGTGTCATTGGATGAACATTTAGGTCATTTTCGTCCTCCCTAGGCTTATTCTTGTCCATTTATGGTTTTTAACCAATCATGTGCATCCAATAAGTTGATTTGTGTCATTGGATGAACATTTAGGTCATTTTCGTCCTCCCTAGGCTTATTCTTGTCCAATTAGGGTTTTTAACCAATCTTGTGCATCCAATAAGTTCATTTGTGTCATTAGACGAACATTTATGTCATTCTCGTCCTCCCTAGACTTATTCTTGTCCAATTAGGGTTTTTAACCAATCATGTGCATCAAATAAGTTGATTTGTGTCATTGGATGAACATTTAGGTCATTTTTGTCCTCCCTAGGCTTATTCTTGTCCAATTAGGGTTTTTAACCAACCTTGTGCAACCAATAAGTTCATTTGTGTCATTGGATGAACATTTAGGTCATTTTCGTCCTCCCTAGGCTTATTCTTGTCCAATTAGGGTTTTTAACCAATCTTGTGCATCCAATAAGTTCATTTGTGTCATTGGATGAACATTTAGGTCATTTTCGTCCTCCCTAGGCTTATTCTTGTCCAATTAGGGTTTTTTTACCAAGCTTGTGCATCCAATATGTTCATTTGTGTCATTGGATGAACATTTAGGTCATTTTCGTCCTCCCTAGGCTTATTCTTGTCCAATTAGGGTTTTTAACCAATCTTGTGCATCCAATAAGTTCATTTGTGTCATTGGAAGAACATTTAGGTCATTTTCGTCCACCCTAGGCTTATTCTTGTCCAATTAGGGTTTTTAACCAATCTTGTGCATCCAATAAGTTCATTTGTGTCATTGGATGAACATTTAGGTCATTTTCGTCCTCCCTAGGCTTATTCTTGTCCAATTAGGGTTTTTAACCAATCTTGTGCATCCAATAGGTGTGTTTGTGTCATTGGAT
Source organism: Cicer pinnatifidum (assembly GCA_037974775.1). Taxonomy (NCBI): domain Eukaryota; kingdom Viridiplantae; phylum Streptophyta; class Magnoliopsida; order Fabales; family Fabaceae; genus Cicer; species Cicer pinnatifidum. The sequence continues at coordinate 367,209 of JBBPBR010000127.1, read as the reverse complement.
GAACATTTAGGTCATTTTCGTCCTCCCTCGGCTTATTCTTGTCCAATTAGGGTTTTTTACCAATCTTGTGCATCCAATAAGTTCATTTGTGTCATTGGATTAACATTTAGGTCATTTTCGTCCTTCCTAGGCTTATTCTTGTCCAATTACGGTTTCTAACCAATCTTGTGCATCAAATAGGTGTGTTTGTGTCATTGGATGAACATTTAGGTCATTTTCGTCCTCCCTAGGCTTATTCTTGTCCAATTAGGGTTTTTAACCAATCTTGTGCATCCAATAAGTTCATTTGTGTCATTGGATGAACATTTAGGTCATTTTCGTCCTCCCTAGGCTTATTCTTGTACAATTAGGGTTTTTAACCAATCTTGTGCATCCAATAAGTTCATTTGTGTCATCGGATGAACATTTAGGTCATTTTCGTCCTCCCTAGGCTTATTCTTGTCCAATTAGGGGTTTTAGCCAATCTTGTGCAACCAATTAGTTCATATGTCTCATTGGATGAACATTTAGGTCATTTTCGTCCTCCCTAGGCTTATTCTTGTCCAATTAGGGGTTTTAGACAATCTTGTGCAACCAATAAGTTCATTTGTGTCATTGGAGGAACATTTATGACACTTTCGTCCTCCCTAGGCTTATTCTTGTCCAATTAGGATTTTTAACCAATCTTGTGCATCCAATAGGTGTTTGTGTCATTGGAGGAACATTTAAGTCATTTTCGTCCTCCCTAGTCTTATTCTTGTCCAATTAGCGTTTTTATGCAATCTTTTGCATCCAATAGGTGTGTTTGTGTCATTGGACGAACATTTAGGACATTTTCGTCGTCCCTAGGCTTATTCTTGTCCAATTAGGGTTTTTAACCAATCTTGTGCATCCAATAAGTTCATTTGTGTCATTGGATGAACATTTAGGTCATTTTCGTCCTCCCTAGGCTTATTCTTGTCCAATTAGGGTTTTTAACCAATCTTGTGCATCCAATAAGTTCATTTGTGTCATTGGATGAACATTTAGGTCATTTTCGTCCTCCCTAGGCTTATTCTTGTCCAATTAGGGTTTTTAACCAATCTTGTGCATCCAATAAGTTCATTTGTGTCATTGGATGAACATTTAGGTCATTTTCGTCCTCCCTAGGCTTATTCTTGTCCAATTAGGGTTTTTTACCAAGCTTGTGCATCCAATATGTTCATTTGTGTCATTGGATGAACATTTAGATCATTTTCTCCCTCCCTAGGCTTATTCTTGTCCAATTAGGGTTTTTAACCAATCTTGTGCATCCAATACGTTCATTTGTGTCATTGGATGAACATTTAGGTCATTTTCGTCCTCCCTAGGCTTATTCTTGTCCAATTAGGGTTTTTAACCAATCATGTGCATCCAATAAGTTGATTTGTGTCATTGGATGAACATTTTGGTCATTTTCGTCCTCCCTAGGCTTATTCTTGTCCAATTAGGGTTTTTGACCAATCTTGTGCATCCAATAAGTTCATTTTTGTCATTGGATGAACATTTAGGTCATTTTCGTCTTCCCTAGGCTTATTCTTGTCCAATTAGGGTTTTTAACCAATCTTGTGCATCCAATAGGTGTGTTTGTGTCATTGGATAAACATTTAGGTCATTTTCGTCCTCCCTAGTCTTATTCTTGTCCAATTAGGGTTTTTATGTAATCTTGTGCATCCAATAGGTGTGTTTGTGTCATTGGACGAACATTTAGGTCATTTTCGTCCTCCCTAGGCTTATTCTTGTCCAATTAGGGTTTTTAACCAATCTTGTGCATCAAATAAGTTCATTTGTGTCATTAGACGAACATTTAGGTCATTTTCGTCCTCCCTATGCTTATTCTTGTCCAATTAGGGTTTTTAACCTATCTTGTGCATCCAATAAGTTCATTTGTGTCATTGGATGAACATTTAGGTCATTTTCGTCAACCCTAGGCTTATTCTTGTCCGATATGGGTTTTTAACCAATCATGTGCATCCAATAAGTTGATTTGTGTCATTGGATGAACATTTAGGTCATTTTCGTCCTCCCTAGGCTTATTCTTGTCCAATTAGGGTTTTTAACCAATCTTGTGCATCCAACAAGTTCATTTGTGTCATTAGACGAACATTTATGTCATTCTCGTCCTCCCTAGACTTATTCTTGTCCTATTAGGGTTTTTAATCAATCATGTGCATCAAATAAGTTCATTTGTGTCATTAGACGAACATTTAGGTCATTTTTGTCCTCCCTAGGCTTATTCTTGTCCAATTAGGGTTTTTAACCAACCTTGTGCAACCAATAAGTTCATTTATGTCATTGGATGGACATTTAGGTCATTTTCGTCCTCCCTAGGCTTATTCTTGTCCAATTAGGGTTTTTAACCAATCTTGTGCATCCAATAAGTTCATTTGTGTCATTGGATGAACATTTAGGTCATTTTTGTCCTCCCTAGGCTTATTCTTGTCCAATTAGGGTTTTTTTACCAAGCTTGTGCATCCAATATGTTCATTTGTGTCATTGGATGAACATTTAGGTCATTTTCGTCCTCCCTAGGCTTATTCTTGTCCAATTAGGGTTTTTAACCAATCTTGTGCATCCAATAAGTTCATTTGTGTCATTGGAAGAACATTTAGGTCATTTTCGTCCTCCCTAGGCTTATTCTTGTCCAATTATGGTTTTTAACCAATATTGTGCATCCAATAAGTTCATTTGTGTCATTGGATGAACATTTAGGTCATTTTCGTCCTCCCTAGGCTTATTCTTGTCCAATTAGGGTTTTTAACCAATCTTGTGCATCCAATAAGTTCATTTGTGTCATTGGATGAACATTTAGGTCATTTTCGTCCTCCATAGGCTTATTCTTGTCCAATTAGGGTTTCTTAACAATCTTGTGCATCCAATAGGTGTGTTTGTGTCATTGGATGAACATTTAGGTCATTTTCGTCCTCCCTAGATTCTTGTCCAATTAGGGTTTTTAACCAATCTTGTGCATCCAATTGGTGTGTTTGTGTCATTGGATGAACATTTAGGTCATGTCCTCCCTAGGCTTATTCTTGTCCAATTACGATTTTTAACCAATCTTGTGCATCCATTAAGTTCATTTGTGTCATTGGATGAACAATTAGGTCATTTTCCTCCACCCTAGGCTTATTCTTGTCCAATTAGGGTTTTTAACCAATCTTGTGCATCCAATAAGTTTATTTGTGTCATTGGATGAACATTTAGGTCATTTTCATCCTCCCTAGGCTTATTCTTGTCCAATTAGGGTTTTTAACCAATCTTGTGCATCCAATAAGTTCATTTGTGTCATTGGATAAACATTTAGGTCATTTTCGTCCACCCTATGCTTATTCTTGTCCAATTAGGGTTTTTAACCAATCTTGTGCATCCAATAGGTGTGTTTGTGTCATTGGATGAACATTTAGGTCATTTTCGTCCTCCCTAGGCTTATTCTTGTCCAATTAGGGTTTTTAACCAATCTTGTGCATCCAATAAGTTCATTTGTGTCATTGGATGAACATTTAGGTCATTTTCGTCCTCCCTAGGCTTATTCTTGTCCAATTAGGGTTTCTAACCAATCTTGTGCATCCAATAGGTGTGTTTAGTCATTTGATGAACATTTAGGTTATTTTCGTCCTCCCTAGGCTTATTCTTGTCCAATTAGGGTTTTTAACTAATCATGTGCATCCAATAAGTTCATTTGTGTCATTGGATTAACATTTAGGTCATTTTCGTCCTCCCATGGCTTATTCTTGTCCAATTAGGGTTTCTAACCAATCTTGTGCATCCAATAGGTGTGTTTGTGTCATTGGATGAACATTTAGGTCATTTTCGTCCTCCCTAGGCTTATTCTTGTCCAATTAGGGTTTCTAACCAATCTTGTGCATCTAATAGGTGTATTTGTGTCATTGGATGAACATTTAGGTCATTTTCGTCCTCCCTAGGCTTATTCTTGTCCAATTAGGGTTTTTAAGCAATCTTGTGCATCCAATAAGTTCATTTGTGTCATTGGATGAACATTTAGGTCATTTTCGTCCTCCCTAGGCTTATTCTTGTCCAATTAGGGTTTTTAACCAATCTTGTGCATCCAATAAGTTCATTTGTGTCATTGGATGAACATTTAGGTCATTTTCGTCCTCCCTAGGCTTATTCTTGTACAATTAGGGTTTTTAAGCAATCTTGTGCATCCAGTAAGTTCATTTGTGTCATTGGATGAACATTTAGGTCATTTTCGTCCTCCCTAGGCTTATTCTTGTCCAATTAGGGTTTTTAACCAATCTTGTGCATCCAATAGGTGTATTTGTGTCATTGGATGAACATTTAGGTCATTTTCGTCCTCCCTAGGCTTATTCTTGTCCAATTAGGGTTTTTAAGCAATCTTGTGCATCCAGTAAGTTCATTTGTGTCATTGGATGAACATTTAGGTCATTTTCGTCCTCCCTAGGCTTATTCTTGTCCAATTAGGGTTTTTAACCAATCTTGTGCATCCAATAAGTTCATTTGTGTCATTGGATGAACATTTAGGTCATTTTCGTCCTCCCTAAACTTATTCTTGTCCAATTAGGGTTTCTAACCAATCTTGTGCATCCAATAAGTTCATTTGTGTCATTGGATGAACATTTAGGTCATTTTCGTCCTCCCTAGGCTTATTCTTGTCCAATTAGGGTTTTTAACCAATCTTGTGCATCCAATAAGTTCATTTGTGTCATTGGATGAACATTTAGGTCATTTTTCCTCCTCCCTAGGCTTATTCTTGTCCAATTAGGTTTTCAAGCAATCTTGTGCATCCAATAAGTTCATTTGTGTCATTGGATGAACATTTAGGTCATTTTCGTCCTCCCTAGGCTTATTCTTGTCCAATTAGGGTTTCTAACCAATCTTGTGCATCCAATAAGTTCATTTGTGTCATTGGATGAACATTTAGGTCATTTTCGTCCTCCCTAGGCTTATTCTTGTCCAATTAGCGTTTCTAACCAATCTTGTGCATCCAATAGGTGTGTTTGTGTCATTGGATGAACATTTAGGTCATTTTCGTCCTCCCTATGCTTATTCTTGTCCAATTAGGGTTTTTAACCAATCTTGGGCATCCAATAGGTGTGTTTGTGTCATTGGATGAACATTTAGGTCATTTTCGTCCTCCCTAGGCTTATTCTTGTCCAATTAGGGTTTTTAACCAATCTTGTGCATCCAATAAGTTCATTTGTGTCATTGGGTGAACATTTAGGTCATTTTCGTCCTCCCTAGGCTTATTCTTGTCCAATTAGGGTTTCTAACCAATCTTGTGCATCCAATAGGTGAGTTTAGTCATTTGATGAACATTTAGGTCATTTTCATCCTCTCTAGGCTTATTCCTGTCCAATTAGGGTTTTTAACCAATCTTGTTTATCCAATAAGTTCATTTGTGTCATTGGATGAACATTTAGGTCATTTTCGTCCTCCCTAGGCTTATTCTTGTCCAATTAGGGTTTTTAACCAATCTTGTGCATCCAATAAGTTCGTTTGTGTCATTGGATGAACATTTAGGTCATTTTCGTCCTCCCTAGGCTTATTCTTGTCCAATTAGGGTTTTTAACCAATCATGTGCATCCAATAAGTTCATTTGTGTCATTGGATGAACATTTAGGTCATTTTCGTCCTCCCTAGGCTTATTCTTGTCCAATTAGGGTTTTTAACCAATCATGTGCATCCAATAAGTTGATTTGTGTCATTGGATGAACATTTAGGTCATTTTCGTCCTCCCTAGGCTTATTCTTGTCCAATTAGGGTTTTTAACCAATCTTGTGCATCCAATAAGTTCATTTGTGTCATTGGATGAACATTTAGGTCATTTTCGTCCTCCCTATGGTTATTCCTGTCCAATTAGGGTTTTTAGCCAATCTTGTGCATCCAATAAGTGCATTTGTGTCATTTGAGGAACATTTAGATCATTTTCGTCCTCCCTAGTCTTATTCTTGTCCAATTAGGGTTTTTATGCAATCTTGTGCATCCAATAGGTGTGTTTGTGTCATTGGACGAACATTTAGTTCATTTTCGTCCTCCCTAGGCTTATTCTTGTCCAATTAGGGTTTTTAACCAATCTTGTGCATCCAATAGGTGTGTTTGTGTCATTGGAGGAACATTTAGGTCATTTTCGTCCTCCCTAGTCTTATTCTTGTCCAATTAGGGTTTTTATGCAATCTTGTGCATCCAATAGGTGTGTTTCTATCATTGGACGAACATTTAGGTCATTTTCGTCGTCCCTAGGCTTATTCTTGTCCAATTAGGGTTTTTAACCAACCTTGTGCATCCAATAAGTTCATTTGTGTCATTGGATGAACATTTAGGTCATTTTCGTCCTCCCTAGGCTTATTCTTGTCCAATTAGGGTTTTTAACCAATCTTGTGCATCCAATAAGTTCATTTGTGTCATTGGATGAACATTTAGGTCATTTTCGTCCTCCCTAGGCTTATTCTTGTCGAATTAGGATTTTTAACCAATCTTGTGCATCCAATAACTTCATTTGTGTCATTGGATGAACATTTAGGTCATTTTCGTCCTCCTTAGTCTTATTCTTGTCCAATTAGGGTTTTTATGCAATCTTGTGCATCCAATAGGCGTGTTTGTGTCATTGGATGAACATTTAGGTCATTTTCGTCCTCCCTAGGCTTATTCTTGTCCAATTAGGGTTTTTAACCAATCTTGTGCATCCAATAAGTTCATTTGTGTCATTGGATTAACATTTAGGTCATTTTCGTCCACCCTAGGCTTATTCTTGTCCAATTAGTGTTTTTAACCAATCTTGTGCATCCAGTAGGTGTGTTTGTGTCATTGGATGAACATTTAGGTCATTTTCGTCCTCCCTAAGCTTATTCTTGTCCAATAAGGGTTTTTAACCAATCTTGGGCATCCAATAGGTGTGTTTGTGTCATTGGATGAACATTTAGGTCATTTTCGTCCTCCCTAGGCTTATTCTTGTCCAATTAGGGTTTTTAACCAATCTTGTGCATCCAATAAGTTCATTTGTGTCATTGGATGAACATTTAGGTCATTTTCGTCCTCCCTAGGCTTATTCTTGTCCAATTAGGGTTTTTAACCAATCTTGTGCATCCAATAAGTTCATTTGTGTCATTGGATGAACATTTAGGTCATTTTCGTCCTCCCTAGGCTTATTCTTGTCCAATTAGGCTTTTTAGCCAATCTTGTGCATCTAATAAGTTCATTTGTGTCATTGGAGGAACATTTAGGTCATTTTCGTCCTCCTTAGGCTTATTCTTGTCCAATTAGGGTTTTTAACCAATCTTGTGCATCCAATAAGTTCATTTGTGTCATTGGATGAACATTTAGGTCATTTTCGTCCTCCCTAGACTTATTCTTGTCCAATTAGGGTTTTTAACCAACCTTGTGCATCCAATAAGTTCATTTGTGTCATTGGAGGAACATTTGGGTCATTTTCGTCCTCCCTAGTCTTATTTTTGTCCAATTAGGGTTTTTAACCAATCTTGTGCATCCAATAAGTTCATTTGTGTCATTGGATGAACATTAAGGTCATTTTCGTCTTCCCTAGGCTTATTCTTGTCCAATTAGGGTTTTTAACCAATCTTGTGCATCCAATAGGTGTGTTTGTGTCATTGGATAAACATTTAGGTCATTTTCGTCCTCCCTAGTCTTATTCTTGTCCAATTAGGGTTTTATGTATTCTTGTGCATCCAATAGGTGTGTTTGTGTCATTGGACGAACATTTAGGTCATTTTCGTCCTCCCTAGGCTTATTCTTGTCCAATTAGGGTTTTTAACCAATCTTGTGCATCAAATAAGTTCATTTGTGTCATTAGACGAACATTTAGGTCATTTTCGTCCTCCCTAGGCTTATTCTTGTCCAATTAGGGTTTTTAACCAATCATGTGCATCCAATAAGTTGATTTGTGTCATTGGATGAACATTTAGGTCATTTTCGTCCTGCCTAGACTTATTCTTGTCCAATTAGGGTTTTTAACCAATCTTGTGCATCCAATAAGTTCATTTGTGTCATTGGAAGAACATTTAGGTCATTTTCGTCCACCCTAGGCTTATTCTTGTCCAATTAGGGTTTTTAACCAATCTTGTGCATCCAATAAGTTCATTTGTGTCATTGGATGAACATTTAGGTCATTTTCGTCCTCCCTAGGCTTATTCCTGTCCAATTAGGGTTTTTAACCAATCTTGTGCATCCAATAAGTTCATTTGTGTCATTGGATGAACATTTAGGACATTTTCGTCCTCCCTAGTCTTATTCTTGTCCAATTAGGGTTTCAAGCAATCTTGTGCATCCAATATGTGTGCTTGTGTCATTGGATGAACATTTAGGTCATTTTCGTCCTCCCTAGTCTTATTCTTGTCCAATTAGGGTTTTTATGCAATCTTGTGCATCCAATAGGTGTGTTTGTGTCATTGGACGAACATTTAGGTCATTTTCATCCTCCCTAGACTTATTCTTGTCCAATTAGGGTTTTTAACCAATCTTGTGCATCCAATAAGTTCATTTGTCTCATTGGATGAACATTTAGGTCATTTTCGTCCTCCCTAGGCTTATTCTTATCCAATTAGGGTTTTCAACCAATCTTGTGCAATTAATAAGTTCATTTGTGTCATTGGATGAACATTTAGGTCATTTTCGTCCTCCCTAGGCTTATTCTTGTCCAATTAGGGTTTTTAACCAATCTTGTGCATCCAATAAGTTCATTTGTGTCATTGGATGAACATTTAGGTCATTTTCGTCCTCCCTAGGCTTATTCTTGTCCAATTAGGGTTTTTAACCAACCTTGTGCATCCAATAAGTTCATTTGTGTCATTGGTGGAACATTTAGGTCATTTACGTCCTCCCTAGTCTTATTCTTGTCCAATTAGGGTTTTTATGCAATCTTGTGCATCCAATAGGTGTGTTTGTGTCATTGGAGGAACATTTAGGTCATTTTCGTCCTCCCTAGTCTTATTCTTGTCCAATTAGGGTTTTTATACAATCTTGTGCATCCAATAGGTGTGTTTGTGTCATTGGACGAACATCTAGGTCATTTTCGTCCTCCCTAGGCTTATTCTTGTCCAATTAGGGTTTTTATCCAATCTTGTGCATCCAATAAGTTCATTTGTGTCATTGGATGAACATTTAGGTCATTTTCGTCCTCCCTAGGCTTATTCTTGTCCAATTAGGGTTTTTAACCAATCTTGTGCATCCAATAAGTTCATTTGTGTCATTGGATGAACATTTAGGTCATTTTCGTCCTCCCTAGGCTTATTCTTGACCAATTAGGGTTTTCAACCAATCTTGTCCATCCAATAAGTTCATTTGTGTCATTGGATGAACATTTAGGTCATTTTCGTCCTCCCTAGGCTTATTCTTGTCCAATTAGGGTTTTTAACCAATCTTGTGCATCCAATAAGTTCATTTGTGTCATTGGATGAACATTTAGGTCATTTTCGTCCTCCCTAGGCTTATTCTTGTACAATTAGGGTTTTTAACCAATCTTGTGCATCCAATAAGTTCATTTGTGTCATCGGATGAACATTTAGGTCATTTTCGTCCTCCCTAGGCTTATTCTTGTCCAATTAGGGGTTTTAGCCAATCTTGTGCAACCAATTAGTTCATATGTCTCATTGGATGAACATTTAGGTCATTTTCGTCCTCCCTAGGCTTATTCTTGTCCAATTAGGGGTTTTAGACAATCTTGTGCAACCAATAAGTTCATTTGTGTCATTGGAGGAACATTTATGACACTTTCGTCCTCCCTAGGCTTATTCTTGTCCAATTAGGATTTTTAACCAATCTTGTGCATCCAATAGGTGTTTGTGTCATTGGAGGAACATTTAAGTCATTTTCGTCCTCCCTAGTCTTATTCTTGTCCAATTAGCGTTTTTATGCAATCTTTTGCATCCAATAGGTGTGTTTGTGTCATTGGACGAACATTTAGGACATTTTCGTCGTCCCTAGGCTTATTCTTGTCCAATTAGGGTTTTTAACCAATCTTGTGCATCCAATAAGTTCATTTGTGTCATTGGATGAACATTTAGGTCATTTTCGTCCTCCCTAGGCTTATTCTTGTCCAATTAGGGTTTTTAACCAATCTTGTGCATCCAATAAGTTCATTTGTGTCATTGGATGAACATTTAGGTCATTTTCGTCCTCCCTAGGCTTATTCTTGTCCAATTAGGGTTTTTAACCAATCTTGTGCATCCAATAAGTTCATTTGTGTCATTGGATGAACATTTAGGTCATTTTCGTCCTCCCTAGGCTTATTCTTGTCCAATTAAGGTTTTCAACCAATCTTGTGCATCCAATAAGTTCATTTGTGTCATTGGAAGAACATTTAGGTCATTTTCGTCCTCCATAGGCTTATTCTTGTCCAATTAGGGTTTTTAAACAATCTTGTGCATCCAATAAGTTCATTTGTGTCATTGGATGAACATTTAGGTCATTTTCGTCCTCCATAGGCTTATTCTTGTCTAATTAGGGTTTTTAAACAATCTTGTGCATCCAATAAGTTCATTTGTGTCATTGGATGAACATTTAGGTCATTTTCGTCCTCCCTAGGCTTATTCTTGTCCAATTAGGGTTTTTAACCAATCTTGTGCATCCAATAAGTTCATTTGTGTCATTGGATGAACATTTAGGTCATTTTCGTCTTCCCTAGGCTTATTCTTGTCCAATTAAGGTTTTTAAGCATTCTTGTGCATCCAATAAGTTCATTTGTGTCATTGGATGAACATTTAGGTCATTTTCGTCCTCCCTAGGCTTATTCTTGTCCAATTAGGGTTTTTATTCTTGTGCATCCAATAGGTGTGTTTGTGTCATTGAACGAACATTTAGGTCATTTTCGTCCTCTCTAGGCTTATTCTTGTCCAATTAGGGTTTTTAACCAATCTTGTGCATCCAATAAGTTCATTTGTGTCATTGGATGAACATTTTGGTAATTTTTGTGCTCCCTAGTCTTATTCTTGTCCAATTAGGGTTTTTATGCAAACTTGTGCATCCAATAGGTGTGTTTGTGTCATTGGAGGAACATTTAGGTCATTTTCGTCCTCCCTAGTCTTATTCTTGTCCAATTAGGGTTTTTAACCAATCTTGTGCATCCAATAAGTTCATTTGTGTCATTGGATGAACATTTGGGTCATTTTCGTCCTCCCTAGTCTTATTCTTGTCCAATTAGGGTTTTAAACCAATCTTGTGCATCCAATAAGTTCATTTGTGTCATTGGAGGAACATTTTGGTCATTTTCGTCCTCCCTAGTCTTATTCTTGTCCAATTAGGGTTTTTATGCAATCTTGTGCATCCAATAGGTGTGTTTGTGTCATTGGACGGACATTTAGGTCATTTTCGTCTTCCCTAGGCTTATTCTTGTCCAATTAGGGTTTTTAACCAATCTTGTGCATCCAATAGGTGTGTTTGTGTCATTGGATAAACATTTAGGTCATTTTCGTCCTCCCTAGGCTTATTCTTGTCCAATTAGGGTTTTTAACCAATCTTGTGCGTCCAATAAGTTCATTTGTGTCATTGGATGAACATTTAGGTCGTTTTCGTCATCCCTAGGCTTATTCTTGTCCAATTAGGGTTTTTAACCAATCTTGTGCATCCAACAGGTGTGTTTGTGTCATTGGAGGAACATTTAGGTCATTTTCGTCCTCCCTAGTCTTATTCTGGTCCAATTAGGGTTTTTATGCAATCTTGTGCATCCAATAGGTGTGTTTGTGTCATTGGACGAACATTTAGGTCATTTTCATCGTCCCTAGGCTTATTCTTGTCCAATTAGGGTTTTTAACCAACCTTGTGCAACCAATAGGGGTGTTTGAGTCATTGGTTAAAATTTAGGTCATTTTCGTCCTCTCCCTAGTCTTATTCTTGTCCAATTAGGGTTTTTATGTAATCTTGTGCATCCAATAGGTGTGTTTGTGTCATTGGACGAACATTTAGGTCATTTTCGTCCTCCCTAGGCTTATTCTTGTCCAATTAGGGTTTTTAACCAATCTTGTGCATCCAATAAGTTCATTTGTGTCTTTAGACGAACATTTAGGTCATTTTCGTCCTCCCTAGGCTTATTCTTGTCCAATTAGGGTTTTTAACCAATCATGTGCATCCAATAAGTTGATTTGTGTCATTGGATGAACATTTAGGTCATTTTCGTCCTGCCTAGACTTATTCTTGTCCAATTAGGGTTTTTAACCAATCTTGTGCATCCAATAAGTTCATTTGTGTCATTGGAAGAACATTTAGGTCATTTTCGTCCACCCTAGGCTTATTCTTGTCCAATTAGGGTTTTTAACCAATCTTGTGCATCCAATAAGTTCATTTGTGTCATTGGATGAACATTTAGGTCATTTTCGTCCTCCCTAGGCTTATTCTTGTCCAATTAGGGTTTTTAACCAATCTTGTGCATCCAATAAGTTCATTTGTGTCACTGGATGAACATTTTGGTCATTTTCGTCTTCCCTAGGCTTATTGTAGTCCAATTAGGGTTTTTAACCAATCTTGTGCATCCAATAGGTGTGTTTGTGTCATTGGATGAACATTTAGGTCATTTTCGTCCTCCCCAGTCTTATTCTTGTCCAATTAGGGTTTTTATGTAATCTTGTGCATCCAATAGGTGTGTTTGTGTCATTAGACGAACATTTAGGTCATTTTCGTCCTCCCTAGGCTTATTCTTGTCCAATTAGGGTTTTTAACCAATCTTTTGCATCAAATAAGTTCATTTGTGTCATTAGACGAACATTTAGGTCATTTTCGTCCTCCCTATGCTTATTCTTGTCCAATTAGGGTTTTTAACCAATCATGTGCATCCAATAAGTTGATTTGTGTCAATGGATGAACATTTAGGTCATTTTCGTCCTCCCTAGGCTTATTCTGGTCCAATTAGGGTTTTTAACCAATCTTGTGCATCCAATAAGTTCATTTGTGTCATTGGATGAACATTTAGGTCATTTTCGTCTTCCCTAGGCTTATTCTTGTCCAATCAGGGTTTTTAACCAATCTTGTGCATCCAATAGGTGTGTTTGTGTCATTGGATAAACATTTAGGTCATTTTCGTCTTCCCTTGGCTTATTCTTGTCCAATTAGGGTTTTTAACCAATCTTGTGCATCCAATAAGTTCATTTGTGTCATTGGATGAACATTTAGGTCATTTTCGTCACCCCTAGGCTTATTCTTGTCCAATTAGGGTTTTTGACCAATCATGTGCATCCAATAAGTTGATTTGTGTCATTGGATGAACATTTAGGTCATTTTAGTCCTCCCTAGGCTTATTCTTCTCTAATTAGGGTTTTTAACCAATCTTGTGCATCCAATAAGTTCATTTGTGTCATTGGACGAACATTTAGGTCATTTTCGTCGTCCCTAGGCTTATTCTGGTCCAATTAGGGTTTTTAACCAACCTTGTGCAACCAATAAGTTCATTTGTGTCATTGGATGAACATTTAGATCATTTTAGTCATCCCTAAGCTTATTCTTCTCCAATTAGGGTTTTTAACCAATCTTGTGCATCCAATAAGTTCATTTGTGTCATTGGATGAACATTTAGGTCATTTTCGTCCACCCTAGGCTTATTCTTGTCCAATTAGGGTTTTTAACCAATCTTGTGCATCCAATAAGTTAATTTGTGTCATTGGATGAACATTTAGGTCATTTTCGTCCTCCCTAGGCTTATTCTTGTCCAATTAGGGTTTTTAGCCAATCTTGTGCATCCAATAAGTTCATTTGTGTCATTGGAGGAACATTTAGGTCATTTTCGTCCTCCCTAGTCTTATTCTTGTCCAATTAGGGTTTTTATGCAATCTTGTGCATCCAATAGGTGTGTTTGTGTCATTGGACGAACATTTAGGTCATTTTCGTCTTCCCTAGGCTTGTTCTTGTCCAATTAGGGTTTTTAACTAATCTTGTGCATCCAATAGGTGTGTTTGTGTCATTGGAGGAACATTTAGGTCATTTTCGCCCTCCCTAGTCTTATTCTTGTCCAATTAGGGTTTTTATGCAATCTTGTGCATCAAATAGGTGTATGTGTGTCATTGGAGGAACATTTAGGTCATTTTCGTCCTCCCTAGTCTTATTCTTGTCCAATTAGGGATTTTATTCAATCTTGTGCATCCAATAGGTGTGTTTGTGTCATTGGAGGAACATTTAGGTAATTTTCGTCCTCCCTAGGCTTATTCTTGTCCAATTAGGGTTTTTAACCAATCTTGTGCATCCAATAAGGTCATTTGTGTCATTAGAGGAACATTTAGGTCATTTTCGTCCTCCCTAGTCTTATTCTTGTCCAATAAGGGTTTTTATGCAATCTTTGGCATCCAATAGGTGTGTTTGTGTCATTGGACGAACATTTAGGTCATTTTCGTCCTCCCTAGGCTTATTCTTGTCCAATTAGAGTTTTTAACCAATCTTGTGCATCCAATAGGTGTGTTTGTGTCATTGGAGGAACATTTAGGTAATTTTCGTCCTCCCTAGTCTTATTCTTGTCCAATTAGGGTTTTTATGCAATCTTGTGCATCCAATAGGTGTGTTTGTGTCATTGGACGAACATTTAGGTCATTTTCGTCCTCCCTAGGCTTATTCTTGTCCAATTAGGGTTTTTAACCAATCGTGTGCATCCAATAAGTTGATTTGTGTCATTGGATGAACAGTTAGGTCATTTTCGTACTCCCTAGGCTTATTCTTGTCCAATTAGGGTTTTTAACCAATCTTGTGCATCCAATAAGTTCATTTGTGTCATTGGATGAACATTTAGGTCATTTTTGTCTTCCCTAGGCTTATTCTTGTCCAATTAGGGTTTTTAACCAATCTTGTGCATCCAATAGGTGTGTTTGTGTCATTGGATAAACATTTAGGTCATTTTCGTCCTCACCAGTCTTATTCTTGTCCAATTAGGGTTTTTATGTAATCTTGTGCATCCAATAGGTGTGTTTGTGTCATTGGACGAACATTTAGGTCATTTTCGTCCTCCCTAGGCTTATTCTTGTCCAATTAGGGTTTTTAACCAATCTTGTGCATCAAATAAGTTCATTTGTGTCATTAGACGAACATTTAGGTCATTTTCGTCCTCCCTATGCTTATTCTTGTCCAATTAGGGTTTTTAACCTATCTTGTGCATCCAATAAGTTCATTTGTGTCATTGGATGAACATTTAGGTCATTTTCGTCAACCCTAGGCTTATTCTTGTCCGATATGGGTTTTTAACCAATCATGTGCATCCAATAAGTTGATTTGTGTCATTGGATGAACATTTAGGTCATTTTCGTCCTCCCTAGGCTTATTCTTGTCCAATTAGGGTTTTTAACCAATCTTGTGCATCCAATAAGTTTATTTGTGTCATTGGATGAACATTTAGGTCATTTTCGTCCTCCCTGGGCTTATTCTTGTCCAATTAGGGTTTTTAACCAATCTTGTGCATCCAATAAGTTCATTTGTGTCATTGGATGAACATTTAGGTCATTTTCGTCCTCCCTAGGCTTATTCTTGTCCAATTAGGGTTTTTAACGAATCTTGTGCTTCCTATAAGTTCATTTGTGTCATTAGACGAACATTTATGTCATTTTCGTCCTCCCTAGGCTTATTCATGTCCAATTAGGGTTTTTAACCAATCATGTGCATCAAATAAGTTGATTTGTGTCATTGGATGAACATTTATGTCATTTTCGTCCTCCCTAGGCTTATTCTTGTACAATTAGGGTTGTTGACCAATCTTGTGCATCCAATAAGTTCATTTGTGTCATTGGATGGTCATTTTCGTTTTCCCTCGGCTTATTCTTGTCCAATTAGGGTTTTTAACCGATCTTTTGCATCCAATAGGTGTGTTTGTGTCATTGGATAAACATTTTGGTCATTTTCGTCCTCCCTAGTCTTATTCTTGTCCAATTAGGGTTTTTATGTAATCTTGTGCATCCAATAGGTGTGTTTGTGTCATTCGAAGAACATTTAGGTCATTTTCGTCCTTCCTAGGCTTATTCTTGTCCAATTAGGATTTTTAACCAATCATGTGCATCCAATAAGTTGATTTGTGTCATTGGATGAACATTTAGGTCATTTTCGTCCTCCCTAGGCTTATTCTTGTCCAATTAGGGTTTTTAACCAATCTTGTGCATCCAATAAGTTCATTTGTGTCATTGGATGAACATTTAGGTCATTTTCGTCATCCCTAGGCTTATTCTTATCCAATTAGGGTTTTTAGCCAATCTTGTGCATCCAATAAGTTCATTTGTGTCATTGGAGGAACATTTAGGTCATTTTCGTCCTCCCTAGTCTTATTTTTGTCCAATTAGGGATTTTATGCAATCTTGTGCATCCAATAGATGTGTTTGTGTCATTGGACGAACATTTAGGTCATTTTCGTCCTCCCTAGGCTTATTCTTGTCCAATTAGGGTTTTTAACCAATCTTGTGCATCCAATAGGTGTGTTTGTGTCATTGGATAAACATTTAGGTCATTTTCGTCCTCCCCAGTCTTATTCTTGTCCAATTAGGGTTTTATGTAATCTTGTGCATCCAATAGGTGTGTTTGTGTCATTGGACAAACATTTAGGTCATTTTCGTCCTCCCTAGGCTTATTCTTGTCCAATTAGGGTTTTTAACCAATCTTGAGCATCAAATAAGTTCATTTGTGTCATTAGACAAACATTTAGGTCATTTTCGTCCTCCCTACGCTTATTCTTGTCCAATTAGGGTTTTTAACCAATCTTGTGCATTTAATAAGTTGATTTGTGTCATTGGATGAACATTTAGGTCATTTTCGTCTTCCCTAGGCTTATTCTTTTCCAATTAGGGTTTTTAACCAATGTGGTGCATCCAATAAGTTCATTTGTGTCAATTGATGAACATTTAGGTCATTTTCGTCCTCCCTAGGCTTATTCTTGTCCAATTAGGGTTTTTAACCAATCTTGTGCATCCAATAAGTTCATTTGTGTCATTAGATGAACATTTAGGTCATTTTCGTCCTCCTTAGGCTTATTCTTGTCCAAATAGGGTTTTTAGCCAATCTTGTGCATCCAATAAGTTCATTTGTGTCATAGGAGGAACATTTACGTCACTTTCGTCCTACCTAGGCTTATTCTTGTCCAGTTAGGATTTTTAACCAATCTTGTGCATCCAATAGGTGTGTTTGTGTCATTGGAGGAACATTTAAGTCATTTTCGTCCTCCCTAGTCTTATTCTTGTCCAATTAGGGTTTTTATGCAATTTTGTGCATCCAATAGGTGTGTTTGTGTCATTGGACGAACATTTAGGTCATTTTCTTCGTCGCTAGGCTTATTCTTGTCCAATTAGGGTTTTTAACTAACCTTGTGCATCCAATAAGTTCATTTGTGTGTCATTGTAGGAACATTTAGGTCATTTTCGTCCTCCCTAGTCTTATTCTTGTCCAATTAGGGTTTTTATGCAATCTTGTGCATCCAATAGGTGTGTTTGTGTCATTGGACGAACATTTAGGTCATTTTCGTCGTCCCTAGGCTTATTCTTGTCCAATTAGGGTTTTTAACCAACCTTGTGCATCCAATAAGTTCATTTGTTTCATTGGAGGAACATTTAGGTCATTTTCGTCCTCCCTAGTCTTATTCTTGTCCAATTTGGGATTTTATGCAATCTTGTGCATCCAATAGGTGTGTTTGTGTCATTGGACGAACATTTAGGTCATTTTCGTCCTCCCTAGGCTTATTCTTGTCCAATTAGGGTTTTCAACCAATCTTGTGCATCCAATAAGTTCATTTGTGTCATGGGATGAACATTTAGGTCATTTTCGTCCTCCCTGGGCTTATTCTTGTCCAATTAGGGTTTTTAACCAATCTTGTGCATCCAATAAGTTCATTTGTGTCATTGGATGAACATTTAGGTCATTTTCGTCCTCCCTAGTCTTATTCTTGTCCAATTAGGGTTTTTATGCAATCTTGTGCATCCAATAGGTGTGTTTGTGTCATTGGACGAACATTTAGGTCATTTTCGTCCTCCCTAGGCTTATTCTTGTCCAATTAGGGTTTTTAACCAATCTTGTGCATCCAATAAGTTCATTTGTGTCATTAAATGAACATTTAGGTCATTTTCGTCCTCCCTAGGCTTATTCTTGTCCAATTAGGGTTTTTAACCAATCTTGTGCATCCAATAAGTTCATTTGTGTCATTGGATGAACATTTAGGTCATTTTCGTCCTCCCTAGTCTTATTCTTGTCCAATTAGGGTTTTTAACCAACCTTGTGCATCCAATAAGTTCATTTGTGTCATTGGTGGAACGTTTAGGTCATTTACGTCCTCCCTAGTCTTATTCTTGTCCAATTAGGGTTTTTATGCAATCTTGTGCATCCAATAGGTGTGTTTGTGTCATTGGAGGAACATTTAGGTCATTTTCGTCCTCCCTAGTCTTATTCTTGTCCAATTAGGGTTTTTATGCAATCTTGTGCATCCAATAGGTGTGTTTGTGTCATTGGACGAACATTTAGGTCATTTTCGTCCTCCCTAGGCTTATTCTTGTCCAATTAGGGTTTTTAACCAATCTTGTGCATCCAATAAGTTCATTTGTGTCATTGGATGAACATTTAGGTCATTTTCGTCCTCCCTAGTCTTATTCTTGTCCAATTAGGGTTTTAAGCAATCTTGTGCATCCAATATGTGGGTTTGTGTCATTGGATGAACGTTTAGGTCATTTTCGTCCTCTCTATGCTTATTCTTGTCCAATTAGGGTTTTTAACCAATCTTGTGCATCCAATAAGTTCATTTGTGTCATTGGACGAACATTTAGGTCATTTTCGTCCTTCCTAGTCTTATTCTTGTCCAATTAGGGTTTTTATGCAATCTTGTGCATCCAATAGGTGTGTTTGTGTCATTGGACGAACATTTAGGTCATTTTCGTCCTCCCTAGGCTTATTCTTGTCCAATTAGGGTTTTTAACCAATCTTGTGCATCCAATAAGTTCATTTGTGTCATTGGATGAACATTTAGGTCATTTTCGTCCTCCCTAGTCTTATTATTGTCCGATTAGGGTTTTTATGCAATCTTGTGCATCCAATAGGTGTGTTTGTGTCATTGGACGAACATTTAGGTCATTTTCGTCCTCCCTAGGCTTATTCTTGTCCAATTAGGGTTTTTAACCAATCTTGTGCATCCAATAAGTACATTTGTGTCATTGGATGAACATTTAGGTCATTTTCGTCGTCCCTAGTCTTATTCTTGTCCAATTAGGGTTTTTATGCAATCTTGTGCATCCAATAGGTGTGCTTGTGTAATTGGAGGAACATTTAGGTCATTTTCGTCCTCCCTAGTCTTATTCTTGTCCAATTAGGGTTTTTATGCAATCTTGTGCATCCAATAGGTGTGTTTGTGTCATTGGACGAACATTTAGGTCATTTTCGTCCTCCCTAGGCTTATTCTTGTCTAATTACGGTTTTTAACCAATCTTGTGCATCCAATAAGTGCATTTGTGTCATTGGATGAACATTTAGGTCATTTTCGTCTTACCTAGGCTTATTCTTGTCCAATTAGGGTTTTTAACCAATCTTGTGCATCCAATAAGTTCATTTGTGTCAGTAGACGAACATTTAGGTCATTTTCGTCCTCCCTAGGCTTATTCTTGTCCAATTAGGGTTTTTAACCAATCTTGTGCATCCAATAGGTGTGTTTGTGTCATTGGAGGAACATTTAGGTCATTTTCGTCCTCCCTAGTCTTATTCTTGTCCAATTAGGGTTTTTATGCAATCTTGTGCATCAAATAGGTGTGTTTGTGTCATTGGAGGAACATTTAGGTCATTTTCGTCCTCCCTAGTCTTATTCTTGTCCAATTAGGGTTTTTATGCAATCTTGTGCATCCAATAGGTGTGTTTGTGTCATTGGACGAACATTTAGGTCATTTTCGTCCTCCCTAGGCTTATTCTTGTCCAATTAAGGTTTTTAACCAACCTTGTGCATCCAATAAGTTCATTTGTGTCATTGGTTGAACATTTAGGTCATTTTCATCCTCCCTAGGCTTATTCTTGTCCAATTAGAGTTTTTAACCAATCTTGTGCATCGAATAAGTTCATTTGTGTCATTGGATGAACATTTAGGTCATTTTCGTCCTCCCTAGGCTTATTCTTTTCCAATGATGGTTTTTAACCAATCTTGTGCATCCAATAGGTGTGTTTGTGTCATTGGAGGAACATTTAGGTCATTTTCGTCCTCCCTAGGCTTATTCTTGTCCAATTATGGTTTTTAACCAATCTTGTGCATCCAATAGGTGTGTTTGTGTCATTGGAGGAACATTTAGGTCATTTTCGTCCTCCCTAGTCTTATTCTTGTCCAATTAGGGTTTTTATGCAATCTTGTGCATCCAATAGGTGTGTTTGTGTCATTGGACGAACATTTAGGTCATTTTCGTCCTCCCTAGGCTTATTCTTGTCCAATAAGGGTTTTTAGCCAATCTTGTGCATCCAATAAGTTCATTTGTGTAATTGGAGGAACATTTAGGTCATTTTCGTCCTCCCTAGTCTTATTCTTGTCCAATTAGGGTTTTTATGCAATCTTGTGCATCCAATAGGTGTGTTTGTGTCATTGGACGAACATTTAGGTCATTTTCATCCTCCCCAGGCTTATTCTTGTCCAATTAGGGTTTTTAACCAATCTTGTGCATCCAATAGGTGTGTTTGTGTCATTGGAGGAACATTTAGGTCATTTTCGTCCTCCCTAGTCTTATTCTTGTCCAATTAGGGTTTTTATGCAATCTTGTGCATCCAATAGGTGTGTTTGTGTCATTGGACGAACATTTAGGTCATTTTCGTCCTCCCTAGGCTTATTCTTGTCCAATTAGAGTTTTAAGCAATCTTGTGCATCCAATATGTGGGTTTGTGTCATTGGATGAACGTTTAGGTCATTTTCGTCCTCCCTATTGCTTATTCTTGTCCAATTAGGGTTTTTATGCAATCTTGTGCATCCTATAGGTGTGTTTGTGTCATTGGAGGAACATTTAGGTCATTTTCGTCCTCCCTAGTCTTATTCTTGTCCAATTAGGGTTTTTATGCAATCTTGTGCATCCAATAGGTGTGTTTGTGTCATTGGACGAACATTTAGGTCATTTTCGTCCTCCCTAGGCTTATTTTTGTCCGATTAGGGTTTTTAACCAATCTTGTGCATTCAATAAGTTCATTTGTGTCATTGAATGAACATTTAGGTCATTTTCGTCCTTCTAGTCTTATTCTTGTCCAATTAGGGTTTTTATGCAATCTTGTGCATCCAATAGGTGTGTTTGTGTCATTGGAGGAACATTTAGGTCATTTTCGTCCTCCCTAGTCTTATTCTTGTCCAATTAGGGTTTTTATGCAATCTTGTGCATCCAATAGGTGTGTTTGTGTCATTGGACGAACATTTAGGTCATTTTAGTCCTCCCTGGTCTTATTCTTGTCCAATTAGGGTTTTTAACCAATCTTGTGCATCCAATAAGTTCATTTGTGTCAGTAGACGAACATTTAGGTCATTTTCGTCCTCCCTAGGCTTATTCTTGTCCAATTAGGGTTTTTAACCAATCATGTGCATCCAATAAGTTGCTTTGTGTCATTGGATGAACATTTAGGTCATTTTCGTCCTCCCTAGGCTTATTCTTGTCCAATTAGGGTTTTTAACCAATCTTGTGCATCCAATAAGTTCATTTGTGTCATTAGACGAACATTTAGTTCATTTTCGTCCTCCCAAGGCTTATTCTTGTCCAATTAGGGTTTTTAACCAATCATGTGCATCCAATAAGTTGCTTTGTGTCATTGGATGAACATTTAGGTCATTTTCGTCCTCCCTAGGCTTATTCTTGTCCAATTAGGGTTTTTAACCAATCTTGTGCATCCAATAAGTTCATTTGTGTCAGTAGACGAACATTTAGGTCATTTTCGTCCTCCCTAGGCTTATTCTTGTCCAATTAGGGTTTTTAACCAATCTTGTGCATCCAATAGGTGTGTTTGTGTCATTGGAGGAACATTTAGGTCATTTTCGTCCTCCCTAGTCTTATTCTTGTCCAATTAGGGTTTTTATGCAATCTTGTGCATCCAACAGGTGTGTTTGTGTCATTGGAGAAACATTTAGGTCATTTTCATCTTCCCTAGTCTTATTCTTGTCCAATTAGGGTGTTTATGCATTCTTGTGCATCCAATAGGTGTGTTTGTGTCATTGGAGAAACATTTAGGTCATTTTCATCTTCCCTAGTCTTATTCTTGTCCAATTAGGGTGTTTATGCATTCTTGTGCATCCAATAGGTGTGTTTGTGTCATTGGATAAACATTTAGGTCATTTTCGTCCTCCCTAGTCTTATTCTTGTCCAATTAGGGTTTTTATGCAATCTTGTGCATCCAATAGGTGTGTTAGTGTCATTCGATGAACATTTAGGTCATTTTCGTCCTCCCTAGTCTTATTCTTGTCCTATTAGGGTTTTTAACCAATCTTGTGCATCCAATAGGTGTGTTTGTGTCATTGGACGAACATTTAGGTCATTTTCGTCCTCCCTAGGCTTATTCTTGTCCAATTAGGGGTTTTAACCAATCATGTGCATCCAATAGGTGTGTTTGTGTCATTGGATAAACATTTAGGTCATTTTCGTCCTCCCTAGTCTTATTCTTGTCCAATTAGGGTTTTTATGCAATCTTGTGCATCCAATAGGTGTGTTAGAGTCATTGGATGAACATTTAGGTCATTTTCGTCCTCCCTAGTCTTATTCTTGTCCAATTAGGGTTTTTAACCAATCTTGTGCGTCCAATAGGTGTGTTTGTGTCATTAGACGAACATTTAGGTCATTTTCGTCCTCCCTAGGGTTATTCTTGTCCAATTAGGGTTTTTAACCAATCTTGTGCATACAATAGGTGTGTTTGTGTCATTGGGTAAACATTTAGGTCATTTTCGTCCTCCCTAGTCTTATTCTTGTCCAATTAGGGTTTTTATGCAATCTTGTGCATCCAATAGGTGTGTTTGTGTCATTGGATGAACATTTAGGTCATTTTCGTCCTCCCTAGGCTTATTCTTGTCCAATTAGGGTTTTTAACTAATCTTGTGCATCCAATAAGTTCATTTGTGTCATTGGATGAACATTTAGGTCATTTTCGTCCTCCCTAGGCTTTTTCTTGTCCAATTAGGGTTTTGAACCAATCTTGTGCATCCAATAAGTTCATTTGTGTCATTGGACGAACATTTAGGTCAATTTCGTCCTCCCTAGGCTTATTCTTGTCCAATTAGGGTTTTCAACCAATCTTGTGCATCCAATAAGTTCATTTGTGTCATTGGATGAACATTTAGGTCATTTTCGTCCTCCCTATGCTTATTCTTGTCCAATTAGGGTTTTTAACCAATCTTGTGCATCCAATAAGTTCATTTGTGTCATTGGATGAACATTTAGGTCATTTTCGTCCTCCCTAGTCTTATTCTTGTCCAATTAGGGTTTTTATGCAATCTTGTGCATCCAATAGGTGTGTTTGTGTCATTGGAGGAACATTTAGGTCATTTTAATCCTCCCTAGTCTTATTCTTGTCCAATTAGGGTTTTTATGCAATCTTGTGCATCCAATAGGTGTGTTTGTGTCATTGGACGAACATTTAGGTCATTTTCGTCCTCCCTAGGCTTATTCTTGTCCAATTAGGGTTTTTAACCAATCTTGTGCATCCAATAAGTTCATTTGTGTCATTGGATGAACAATTTGGTCATTTTCGTCCTCCCTAGTCTTATTCTTGTCCAATTAGGGTTTTAAGCAATCTTGTGCAACCAATATGTGTGTTTGTGTCATTGGATGAACATTTAGGTCATTTTCGTCCTCCCTATGCTTATTCTTGTCCAATTAGGGTTTTTAACCAATCTTGTGCATACAATAAGTTCATTTGTGTCATTGGATGAACATTTAGGTAATTTTCGTCCTCCCTAGTCTTATTCTTGTCCAATTAGGGATTTTATGCAATCTTGTGCATCCAATAGGTGTGTTTGTGTCATTGGACGAACATTTAGGTTATTTTCGTCCTCCCTAGGCTTATTCTTGTCCAATTAGGGTTTTTAACCAATCTTGTGCATCCAATAGGTGTGTTTGTGTCATTGGAGGAACATTTAGGTCATTTTCGTCCTCCCTAGTCTTATTCTTGTCCAATTAGGGTTTTTAAGCAATCTTGTGCATCCAATAGGTGTGTTTGTGTCATTGGACGAACATTTAGGTCATTTTCGTCCTCCCTAGGCTTATTCTTGTCCAATTAGGGTTTTTAACCAATCTTATGCATCCAATAAGTTCATTTGTGTCATTGGAGGAACATTTAGGTCATTTTCGTCCTCCCTAGTCTTATTCTTGTCCAATTAGGGTTTTTATGCAATCTTGTGCATCCAATAGGTGTGTTTGTGTCATTGGACGAACATTTAGGTCATTTTCATCTTCCCTAGGCTTATTCTTGTCCAATTAGGGTTTTTAACCAATCTTGTGCATCCAATAGGTGTGTTTGTGTCATTGGAGGAACATTTAGGTCATTTTCGTCCTCCCTAGTCTTATTCTTGTCCAATTAGGGTTTTTATGCAATCTTGTGCATCCAATAGGTGTGTTTGTGTCATTGGACAAACATTTAGTTCATATTCGTCCTCCCTAGGCTTATTCTTGTCCAATTAGGGTTTTTAACCAACCTTGTGCATCAAATAAGTTCATTTGTGTCATTGGAGGAACATTTAGGTCATTTTCGTCCTCCCTAGTCTTATTCTTGTCCAATTAGGGTTTTTATGCAATCTTGTGCATCCAATAGGTGTGTTTGTGTCATTGGACGAACATTTAGGTCATTTTCGTCCTCCCTAGGCTTATTCTTGTCCAATTAAGGTTTTTAACCAACCTTGTGCATCCAATAAGTTCATTTGTGTCATTGGTTGAACATTTAGGTCATTTTCATCCTCCCTAGGCTTATTCTTGTCCAATTAGAGTTTTTAACCAATCTTGTGCATCGAATAAGTTCATTTGTGTCATTGGATGAACATTTAGGTCATTTTCGTCCTCCCTAGGCTTATTCTTTTCCAATGATGGTTTTTAACCAATCTTGTGCATCCAATAGGTGTGTTTGTGTCATTGGAGGAACATTTAGGTCATTTTCGTCCTCCCTAGGCTTATTCTTGTCCAATTATGGTTTTTAACCAATCTTGTGCATCCAATAGGTGTGTTTGTGTCATTGGAGGAACATTTAGGTCATTTTCGTCCTCCCTAGTCTTATTCTTGTCCAATTAGGGTTTTTATGCAATCTTGTGCATCCAATAGGTGTGTTTGTGTCATTGGACGAACATTTAGGTCATTTTCGTCCTCCCTAGGCTTATTCTTGTCCAATAAGGGTTTTTAGCCAATCTTGTGCATCCAATAAGTTCATTTGTGTAATTGGAGGAACATTTAGGTCATTTTCGTCCTCCCTAGTCTTATTCTTGTCCAATTAGGGTTTTTATGCAATCTTGTGCATCCAATAGGTGTGTTTGTGTCATTGGACGAACATTTAGGTCATTTTCATCCTCCCCAGGCTTATTCTTGTCCAATTAGGGTTTTTAACCAATCTTGTGCATCCAATAGGTGTGTTTGTGTCATTGGAGGAACATTTAGGTCATTTTCGTCCTCCCTAGTCTTATTCTTGTCCAATTAGGGTTTTTATGCAATCTTGTGCATCCAATAGGTGTGTTTGTGTCATTGGACGAACATTTAGGTCATTTTCGTCCTCCCTAGGCTTATTCTTGTCTAATTACGGGTTTTAACCAATCTTGTGCATCCAATAAGTGCATTTGTGTCATTGGATGGACATTTAGGTCATTTTCGTCTTACCTAGGCTTATTCTTGTCCAATTAGGGTTTTTAACCAATCTTGTGCATCCAATAAGTTCATTTGTGTCAGTAGACGAACATTTAGGTCATTTTCGTCCTCCCTAGGCTTATTCTTGTCCAATTAGGGTTTTTAACCAATCTTGTGCATCCAATAGGTGTGTTTGTGTCATTGGAGGAACATTTAGGTCATTTTCGTCCTCCCTAGTCTTATTCTTGTCCAATTAGGGTTTTTATGCAATCTTGTGCATCCAATAGGTGTGTTTGTGTCATTGGACGAACATTTAGGTCATTTTCGTCGTCCCTAGGCTTATTCTTGTCCAATTAGGGTTTTTAACCAACCTTGTGCGTCCAATAAGTTCATTTGTGTCATTGGATGAACATTTAGGTCATTTTCGTCCTCCCTAGGCTTATTCTTGTCCAATTAGGGTTTTTAACCAATCTAGTGCATCCAATAAGTTCATTTGTGTCTTTGGAGGAACATTTGGCTCACTTTCGTCCTCCCTAGGCTTATTCTTGTCCAATTAGGATTTTTAACCAATCTTGTGCATCCAATAGGTGTGTTTGTGTCATTGGAGGAACATTTAGGTCATTTTCGTCCTCCCTAGTCTTATTCTTGTCCAATTAGGGTTTTTATGCAATCTTGTGCATCCAATAGGTGTGGTTGTGTCATTGGACGAACATTTAGGTCATTTTCGTCCTCCCTAGGCTTATTCTTGTCCAATTAGGCTTTTTAACCAATCTTGTGCATCCAATAAGTTCATTTGTGTCATTAGACGAACATTTAGGTCATTTTCGTCCTCCCTAGGCTTATTCTTGTCAAATTAGGGTTTTTAACCAATCATGTGCATCCAATAAGTTGATTTGTGTCATTGGATGAACATTTAGGTCATTTTCGTCCTCCCTAGGCTTATTCTTGTCCAATTAGGGTTTTTAACCAATCTTGTGCATCCAATAAGTGCATTTGTGTCATTGGATGAACATTTAGGTCATTTTCGTCTTCCCTAGGCTTATTCTTGTCCAATTAGGGTTTTTATCCAATCTTGTGCATCCAATAGGTGTGTTTGTGTTATTGGATAAACATTTAGGTCATTTTCGTCCTCCCTAGTCTTATTCTTGTCCAATTAGGGTTTTTATGTAATCTTGTGCATCCAATAGGTGTGTTTGTGTCATTGGACGAACATTTAGGTCATTTTCGTCCTCCCTAGGTTTATTCTTGTCCAATTAGGGTTTTTAACCAATCTTGTGCATCCAATAAGTTCATTTGTGTCATTAGACGAACATTTAGGTCATTTTCGTCCTCCCTAGGCTTATTCTTGTCCAATTAGGGTTTTTAACCAATCTTGTGCATCCAATAAGTGCATTTGTGTCATTGGATGAACATTTAGGTCATTTTCGTCTTCCCTAGGCTTATTCTTGTCCAATTAGGGTTTTTAACCAATCTTGTGCATCCAATAGGTGTGTTTGTGTCATTGGATAAACATTTAGGTAATCTTCGTCCTCCCTAGTCTTATTCTTGTCCAATTAGGGTTTTTAACCAATCTTGTGCATCCAATAGGTGTGTTTGTGTCATTGGATAAACATTTAGGTCATTTTCGTCCTCCCTAGTCTTATTCTTGTCCAATTAGGGTTTTTAGGTAATCTTGTGCAATCAATAGGTGTGTTTGTGTCATTGGACGAACATTTAGGTCATTTTCGTCCTCCCTAGGCTTATTCTTTTCCAATTAGGGTTTTTAACCAATCTTGTGCATCCAATAAGTTCATTTGTGTCATTAGACGAACATTTATGTCATTTTCGTCCTCCCTAGGCTTATTGTTGTCCAATTAGGGTTTTTAACCAATCATGTGAATCCAATAAGTTGATTTGTGTCATTGGATGAACATTTAGGTCATTTTCGTCCTCCCTAGGCTTATTCTTGTCCAATTAGGATTTTTAACCAATCTTGTGCATCCAATAAGTTCAGTTGTGTCATTGGATGAACAGTTAGGTCATTTTCGTCCTCCCAAGGCTTATTCTTGTCCATTTAGGATTTTTAGCCAATATTGTGTATCCAATAAGTTCATTTGTGTCATTGGAGGAACATTTAGGTCATTTTCGTCCTCCCTAGGCTTATTCTTGTCCAATTAGGGTTTTTAACCAATCATGTGCATCCAATAAGTTGATTTGTGTCATTGGATGAACATTTAGGTCATTTTCGTCCTGCCTAGGCTTATTCTTGTTCAATTAGGGTTTTAAACCAATCTTGTGCATCCAATAAGTTTATTTGTGTCATTGGATGAACATTTAGGTCATTTTCGTCTTCGCTAGGCTTATTCTTATCCAATTAGGGTTTTTAACCAATCTTGTGCATCCAATAGGTGTGTTTGTGTCATTGGATAAACATATAGGTCATTTTCCTCCTCCCTAGTCTTATTCTTGTCCAATTAGGGTTATTAGGTAATCTTGTGCATTCAATAGGTGTGTTTGTGTCATTGGACGAACATTTAGGTCATTTTCGTCCTCCCTAGCCTTATTCTTGTCCGATTAGGGTTTTTAACCAATCTTGTGCATCCAATAAGTTCAGTTGTGTCATTGGATGAATAGTTAGGTCATTTTTGTCCTCCCAAGGCTTATTCTTGTCCATTTAGGGTTTTTAACCAATCTTGTGCATCCAATAAGTTCATTTGTGTCGATGGATGAACATTTAGGTCATTTTCGTCCTCCCTAGGCTTATTCTTGTCCATTTAGGGTTTTTCACCAATTTTGTGCATCCAATAAGTTCATTTGTGTTATTGGAGGAACATTTATGTCATTTTCGTCCTCCCTAGTCTTATTGTTGTCCAATTAGGGTTTTTATGCAATCTTGTGCATCCAATAGGTGTATTTGTGTCATTGGACGAACATTTAGGTCATTTTCGTCCTCCCTAGGCTTATTCTTGTCCAATTAGGGTTTTTAACCAATCTTGTGCATCCAATAGGTGTGTTTGTGTCATTGGAGGAACATTTAGGTCATTTTCGTCCTCCCTAGTCTTATTCTTGTCCAATTAGGGTTTTTATGCAATCTTCTGCATCCAATAGGTGTGTTTGTGTCATTGGACGAACATTTAGGTCATTTTCGTCCTCCCAAGGCTTATTCTTGTCCAATTAGGGTTTTTAACCAATCTTGTGCATCCAATAGGTGTGTTTGTGTCATTGGATAAACATTTAGGTCATTTTCGTCCTCCCTAGTCTTATTCTTGTCCAATTAGGGTTTTATGTATTCTTGTGCATCCAATAGGTGTGTTTGTGTCATTGGACGAACATTTAGGTCATTTTCGTCCTCCCTAGGCTTATTCTTGTCCAATTAGGGTTTTTAACCAATCTTGTGCATCAAATAAGTTCATTTGTGTCATTAGACGAACATTTAGGTCATTTTCGTCCTCCCTATGCTTATTCTTGTCCAATTAGGGTTTTTAACCTATCTTGTGCATCCAATAAGTTCATTTGTGTCATTGGATGAACATTTAGGTCATTTTCGTCCTCCCTAGGCTTATTCTTGTCCAATTAGGGTTTTTAACCAATCTTGTGCATCCAATAGGTGTGTTTGTGTGATTGGAGGAACATTTAGGTCATTTTCGTCCTCCCTAGTCTTATTCTTGTCCAATTAGGGTTTTTATGCAATCTTGTGCATCCAATAGGTGTGTTTGTGTCATTGGACGAACATTTAGGTCATTTTCGTCCTCCCTACACTTATTCTTGTCCAATTAGGGTTTTTAACCAATCTTGTGCATCCAATAAGTTCATTTGTGTCATTGGATGAACATTTAGGTCATTTTCGTCCTCCCTAGTCTTATTCTTGTCCAATTAGGGTTTTTATGCAATCTTGTGCATCCAATAGGTGTGTTTGTGTCATTGGACGAACATTTAGGTCATTTTCGTCCTCCCTAGACTTATTTTTGTCCAATTAGGGTTTTTAACCAATCTTGTGCATCCAATAATTTCATTTGTGTCATTGGATGAACATTTAGGTCATTTTCGTCCTCCCTAGTCTTATTCTTGTCCAATTAGGGTTTTTATGCAATCTTGTGCATCCAATAGGTGTGTTTGTGTCATTGGAGGAACATTTAGGTCATTTTCGTCCTCCCTAGTCTTATTCTTGTCCAATTAGGGTTTTTATGCAATCTTGTGCATCCAATAGGTGTGTTTGTGTCATTGGACGAACATTTAGGTCATTTTCGTCCTCCCTAGGCTTATTCTTGTCCAATTAGGGTTTTTAACCAATCTTGTGCATCCAATAAGTTCATTTGTGTCATTGGATGAACATTTAGGTAATTTTCGTCGTCCTTAGTCTTATTCTTGTCGAATTAGGTTTTTATGCAATCTTGTGCATCCAATAGGTGTGTTTGTGTCATTGGAGGAACATTTAGGTCATTTTCGTCCTCCCTAGTCTTATTCTTGTCCAATTAGGGTTTTTATGCAATCTTGTGCATCCAATAGGTGTGTTTGTGTCATTGGATGAACGTTTAGGTCATTTTCGTCCTCCCTATGCTTATTCTTGTCCAATTAGGGTTTTTAACCAATCTTGTGCATCCAATAAGTTCATTTGTGTCATTGGATGAACATTTAGGTCATTTTCGTCCTCCCTAGTCTTATTCTTGTCCAATTAGGGTTTTTATGCAATCTTGTGCATCCAATAGGTGTGTTTGTGTCATTGGACGAACATTTAGGTCATTTTCGTCCTTCCTAGGCTTATTCTTGTCCAATTAGGGTTTTTAACCAATCTTGTGGATCCAATAAGTTCATTTGTGTCATTGGATGAACATTTAGGTAATTTTCGTCCTCCCTAGTCTTATTCTTGTCCAATTAGGGTTTTTATGCAATCTTGTGCATCCAATAGGTGTGTTTGTGTCATTGGAGGAACATTTAGGTCAGTTTCGTCCTCCCTAGTCTTATTCTTGTCCAATTAGGGTTTTTATGCAATCTTGTGCATCCAATAGGTGTGTTTGTGTCATTGGACGAACATTTAGGTCATTTTCGTCCTCCCTAGGCTTATTCTTGTCCCATTAGGGTTTTTAACCAATCTTGTGCATCCAATAAGTTCATTTGTGTCATTGGATGAACATTTAGGTCATTTTCGTCCTCCCAAGGCTTATTCTTGTGCAATTAGGGTTTTCAACCAATCTTGTGCATCCAATAAGTTCATTTGTGTCATTGGATGAACATTTAGGTCATTTTCGTCCTCCCTAGGCTTATTCTTGTCCAATTAGGGTTTTTAACCAATCTTGTGCATCCAATAAGTTCATTTGTGTCTTTAGACGAACATTTAGGTCATTTTCGTCCTCCCTAGGCTTATTCTTGTCCAATTAGGGTTTTTAACCAATCATGTGCATCCAATAAGTTGATTTGTGTCATTGGATGAACATTTAGGTCATTTTCGTCCTGCCTAGACTTATTCTTGTCCAATTAGGGTTTTTAACCAATCTTGTGCATCCAATAAGTTCATTTGTGTCATTGGAAGAACATTTAGGTCATTTTCGTCCACCCTAGGCTTATTCTTGTCCAATTAGGGTTTTTAACCAATCTTGTGCATCCAATAAGTTCATTTGTGTCATTGGATGAACATTTAGGTCATTTTCGTCCTCCCTAGGCTTATTCTTGTCCAATTAGGGTTTTTAACCAATCTTGTGCATCCAATAAGTTCAATTGTGTCATTGGATGAACATTTAGGTCATTTTCGTCCGCCCTAGGCTTATTCTTGTCCAATTAGGGTTTTTAACCAATCTTGTGCATCCAATAAGTTCATTTGTGTCATTGGATGAACATTTAGGTCATTTTCGTCCTCCCTAGTCTTATTCTTGTCCAATTAGGGTTTTTATGCAATCTTGTGCATCCAATAGATGTGTTGTGTCATTGGATGAACATTTAGGTCATTTTCGTCCTCCCTAGGCTTATTCTTGTCCAATTAGGGTTTTTAACCAATCTTGTGCATCCAATAAGTTCATTTGTGTCATTGGATGAACATTTAGGTCATTTTCGTCCTCCCAAGTCTTATTCTTGTCCAATTAGGGTTTTTAACCAACCTTGTGCATCCAATAAGTTCATTTGTGTCAATGGTGGAACATTTAGGTCATTTACGTCCTCCCTAGTCTTATTCTTGTCCAATTAGGGTTTTTATGCAATCTTGTGCATCCAATAGGTGTGTTTGTGTCATTGGAGGAACATTTAGGTCATTTTCGTCCTCCCTAGTCTTATTCTTGTCGAATTAGGGTTTTTATGCAATCCTGTGCATCCGATAGGTGTGTTTATGTCATTGGAGGAACATTTAGGTCATTTTCGTCCTCCCTAGTCTTATTCTTGTCCAATTAGGGTTTTTATGCAATCTTGTGCATCCAATAGGTGTGTTTGTGTCATTGGACGAACATTTAGGTCATTTTCGTCCTCCCTAGGCTTATTCTTGTCCAATTAGGGTTTTTAACCAATCTTGTGCATCCAATAAGTTCATTTGTGTCATTGGATGAACATTTAGGTCATTTAAGTCCTCTCTAGGCTTATTCTTGTCCAATTAGGGTTTTTAACCAATCTTGTGCATCCAATAAGTTCATTTGTGTCATTGGATGAACATTTAGGTCATTTTCGTCCTCCCTAGTCTTATTCTTGTCCAATTAGGGTTTTTATGCAATCTTGTGCATCCAATAGGTGTGTTTGTGTCATTGGAGGAACATTTAGGTCAGTTTCGTCCTCCCTAGTCTTATTCTTGTCCAATTAGGGTTTTTATGCAATCTTGTGCATCCAATAGGTGTGTTTGTGTCATGGGACGAACATTTAGGTCATTTTCGTCCTCCATAGGCTTATTCTTGTCCGATTAGGGTTTTTAACCAATCTTGTGCATCCAATAGGTGTGTTTGTGTCATTGGAAGAACATTTAGGTCATTTTCGTCCTCCCTAGGCTTATTCTTGTCCGATTAGGGTTTTAAGCAATCTTGTGCATCCAATATGAGGGTTTGTGTCATTGGATGAACGTTTAGGTCATTTTCGTCCTCCCTAGCCTTATTCTTGTCCAATTAGGGTTTTAAGCAATCTTGTGCATCCAATATGAGGGTTTGTGTCATTGGATGAACGTTTAGGTCATTTTCGTCCTCCCTATGCTTATTCTTGTCCAATTAGGGTTTTTAACCAATCTTGTGCATCCAATAAGTTCATTTGTGTCATTGGATGAACATTTAGGTCATTTTCGTCCTCCCTAGTCTTATTCTTGTCCAATTAGGGTTTTTATGCAATCTTGTGCATCCAATAGGTGTGTTTGTGTCATTGGAAGAACATTTAGGTCATTTTCGTCCTCCCTAGGCTTATTCTTTTCCGATTAGGGTTTTTAACCAATCTTGTGCATTCAATAAGTTCATTTGTGTCATTGGATGAACATTTAGGTCATTTTCGTCCTCCCTAGTCTTATTCTTGTCCAATTAGGGTTTTAAGCAATCTTGTGCATCCAATATGTGGGTTTGTGTCATTGGATGAACGTTTAGGTCATTTTCGTCCTCCCTATGCTTATTCTTGTCCAATTAGGGTTTTTAACCAATCTTGTGCATCCAATAAGTTCATTTGTGTCATTGGACGAACATTTAGGTCATTTTCGTCCTCCCTAGGCTTATTCTTGTCCAATTAGGGTTTTTAACCAATTGTGTGCATCCAATAAGTTGATTTGTGTCATTGGATGAACATTTAGGTCATTTTCGTCCTCCCTAGGCTTATTCTTGTCCAATTAGGATTTTTAACCAATCTTGTGCATCCAATAGGTTCATTTGTGTCATTGGACGAACATTTAGGTCATTTTCGCCCTCCCTAGGCTTATTCTTGTCCAATTAGGGTTTTTAACCAATCTTGTGCATCCAATAAGTTCATTTGTGTCATTGGATGAACATTTAGGTCATTTTCGTCCTGCCTAGTCTTATTCTTGTCCAATTAGGGTTTTTATGCAATCTTGTGCATCCAATAGGTGTGTTTGTGTCATTGGACGAACATTTAGGTCATTTTCGTCGTCCCTAGGCTTATTCTGGTCCAATTAGGGTTTTTAACCAACCTTGTGCAACCAATAAGTTCATTTGTGTCATTGGATGAACATTTAGATCATTTTAGTCCTCCCTAAGCTTATTCTTGTCCAATTAGGGTTTTTAACCAATCATGTGCATCCAATAAGTTGATTTGTGTCATTGGATGAACATTTAGGTCATTTTCGTTCTCCCTAGGCTTATTCTTGTCCAAATAGGGTTTTTAACCAATCTTGTGCATCCAATAAGTTCATTTGAGTCATTGGATGAACATTTAGGTCATTTTCGTCCTCCCTAGGCTTATTCTTGTCCAATTAGGGTTTTTTTTATCAATCTTGTGCATCCAATAAGTTCATTTGTGTCATTGGATGAACATTTAGGTCATTTTCGTCCTCCCTAGGCTTATTCTTGTCCCATTAGGGTTTTTAACCAATTTTGTGCATGCAATAAGTTCATTTGTATCATTGGATGAACATTTAGGTCATTTTCGTCCTCCCTAGGCTTATTCTTGTCCAATTAGGGTTTTTAACCAATCTTGTGCATCCAATAAGTTAATTTGTGTCATTAGATGAACATTTAGGTCATTTTCGTCCTCCTTAGGCTTATTCTTGTCCAAATAGGGTTTTTAGCCAATCTTGTGCATCCAATAAGTTCATTTGTGTCATAGGATGAACATTTACGTCACTTTCGTCCTACCTAGGCTTATTCTTGTCCAGTTAGGATTTTTAACCAATCTTGTGCATCCAATAGGTGTGTTTGTGTCATTGGAGGAACATTTAAGTCATTTTCGTCCTCCCTAGTCTTATTCTTGTCCAATTAGGGTTTTTATGCAATTTTGTGCATCCAATAGGTGTGTTTGTGTCATTGGACGAACATTTAGGTCATTTTCTTCGTCGCTAGGCTTATTCTTGTCCAATTAGGGTTTTTAACTAACCTTGTGCATCCAATAAGTTCATTTGTGTGTCATTGTAGGAACATTTAGGTCATTTTCGTCCTCCCTAGTCTTATTCTTGTCCAATTAGGGTTTTTATGCAATCTTGTGCATCCAATAGGTGTGTTTGTGTCATTGGACGAACATTTAGGTCATTTTCGTCGTCCCTAGGCTTATTCTCGCCGATTAGGGTTTTTAACCAACCTTGTGCATGTAATAAGTTCATTTGTGTCATTGGATGAACATTTAGGTCATTTTCGACCTCACTAGGCTTATTCTTGTCCAATTAGGGTTTTTAGCCAATCTTGTGCATCCAATAAGTTCATTTGTGTCATTGGAGGAACATTTAGGTCATTTTCGTTCGCCCTAGGCTTATTCTTGTCCAATTAGGGTTTTAAACCAATCTTGTGCATCCAATAAGTTCATTTGTGTCATTGGATAAACATTTAGGTCATTTTCGTCCTCCCTAGTCTTATACTTGTCCAATTAGGGTTTTTATGTAATCTTGTGCATCCAATAGGTGTGTTTGTGTCATTGGACGAACATTTAGGTCATTTTCGTCCTCCCTAGGCTTATTCTTGTCCAATTAGGGTTTTTAACCAACCTTGTGCATCAAATAAGTTCATTTGTGTCATTGGTTGAACATTTATGTCATTTTCGTCCTCCCTAGGCTTATTCTTGTCCAATTAGGGTTTTTATGCAATCTTGTGCATCCAATAGGTGTGTTTGTGTCATTGGACGAACATTTAGGTCATTGTCGTCCTCCCTAGGCTTATTCTTGTCCAATTAGGGTTTTTAACCAACCTTGTGCTTCCAATAAGTTCATTTGTGTAATTGGTTGAACATTTAGGACATTTTCGTCCTCCCTAGGCTTATTCTTGTCCAATTAGGGTTTTTAACCAATCATGTGCATCCAATAGGTGTGTTTGTGTCATTGGAGGAACATTTAGGTCATTTTCGTCCTCCCTAGTTTTATTCTTGTCCAATTAGGGTTTTTATGCAATATTGTGCATCCAATAGGTGTGTTTGTGTCATTGGACGATCATTTAGGTCATTTTCGTCGTCCCTAGCCTTATTCTTGTCCAATTAGGGTTTTTAACCAACCTTGTGCATCCAATAAGTTCATTTGTGTCATTGGATGAACATTTAGGTCATTTTCGTCCTCCCTAGGCTTATTCTTGTCCAATTAGGGTTTTTAGCCAATCCTGTGCATCCAATAGGTGTGTTTGTGTCATTGGAGGAACATTTAGGTCATTTTCGTCCTCCCTAGTCTTATTCTTGTCCAATTAGGGTTTTTATGCAATCTTGTGCATCCAATAGGTGTGTTTGTGTCATTGGACGAACATTTAGGTCATTTTCGTCCTCCCTAGGCTTATTCTTGTCTAATTACGGTTTTTAACCAATCTTGTGCATCCAATAAGTGCATTTGTGTCATTGGATGAACATTTAGGTCATTTTCGTCTTACCTAGGCTTATTCTTGTCCAATTAGGGTTTTTAACCAATCTTGTGCATCCAATAAG
This sequence comes from Cicer pinnatifidum, assembly GCA_037974775.1. Taxonomy (NCBI): domain Eukaryota; kingdom Viridiplantae; phylum Streptophyta; class Magnoliopsida; order Fabales; family Fabaceae; genus Cicer; species Cicer pinnatifidum. The sequence goes on along the minus strand of JBBPBR010000127.1, from coordinate 331,060 downwards.
TTCATTTGTGTCAGTAGACGAACATTTAGGTCATTTTCGTCCTCCCTAGGCTTATTCTTGTCCAATTAGGGTTTTTAACCAATCTTGTGCATCCAATAGGTGTGTTTGTGTCATTGGAGGAACATTTAGGTCATTTTCGTCCTCCCTAGTCTTATTCTTGTCCAATTAGGGTTTTTATGCAATCTTGTGCATCCAATAGGTGTGGTTGTGTCATTGGACGAACATTTAGGTCATTTTCGTCCTCCCTAGGCTTATTCTTTTCCAATTAGGGTTTTTAACCAACCTTGTGCATCCAATAAGTTCATTTGTGTAATATGATGAACATTTAGGTCATTTTCGTCATCCCTATGCTTATTCTTGTCCAATTAGGGTTTTTAACCAACCTTGTGCATCCAATAAGTTCATTTGTGTCATTGGTTGAACATTTAGGTCATTTTCGTCCTCCCTAGGCTTATTCTTGTCCAATTAGGGTTTTTAACCAACCTTGTGCATCCAATAAGTTCATTTGTGTCATTGGAGGAACATTTAGGTCATTTTCGTCCTCCCTAGGCTTATTCTTGTGCAATTAGGGTTTTTATGCAATCTTGTGCATCCAATAGGTGTGTTTGTGTCATTGGACGAACATTTAGGTCATTTTCGTCCTCCCTAGGCTTATTCTTGTCCAATTAGGGTTTTTAACCAATCTTGTGCATCCAATAAGTTCATTTGTGTCATTGGATGAACATTTAGATCATTTTCGTCCTCTCTAGGCTTATTCTTGTCCAATTAGGGTTTTTAACCAATCTTGTGCATCCATAAGTTCATTTGTGTCATTGGATGAACATTTAGATCATTTTCGTCCTCCCTAGGCTTATTCTTGTCCAATTAGGGTTTTTAACCATTCTTGTGCATCCAATAAGTTCATTTGTGTCATTGGATGAACATTTAGGTCATTTTCGTCCTCCCTAGTCTTATTCTTGTCCAATTAGGGTTTTAAGCAATCTTGTGCATCCAATATGTGGGTTTGTGTCATTGGATGAGCGTTTAAGTCATTTTCATCCTCCCTATGCTTATTCTTGTCCAATTAGGGTTTTTAACCAATCTTGTGCATCCAATAAGTTCATTTGTGTCATTGGATGAACATTTAGGTCATTTTCGTCCTCCCTAGTCTTATTCTTGTCCAATTAGGGTTTTTATGCAATCTTGTGCATCCAATAGGTGTGTTTGTGTCATTGGACGAACATTTAGGTCATTTTCGTCCTCCCTAGGCTTATTCTTGTCCAATTAGGGTTTTTAACCAATCTTGTGCATCCAATAGGTGTGTTTGTGTCATTGGAGGTACATTTAGGTCATTTTCGTCCTCCCTATGCTTATTCTTGTCCAATTAGGGTTTTTATGCAATCTTGTGCATCCAATAGGTGTATTTGTGTCATTGGACGAACATTTAGGTCATTTTCGTCGTCCCTAGGCTTATTCTTGTCCAATTATGGTTTTTAACCAACCTTGTGCATCCAATAAGTTCATTTGTGTCATTGGATGAACATTTAGGTCATTTTCGTCCTCCCTAGTCTTATTCTTGTCCAATTAGGGTTTTTATGCAATCTTGTGCATCCAATAGGTGTGTTTGTGTCATTGGACGAACATTTAGGTCATTTTCGTCCTCCCTAGGCTTATTCTTGTCCAATTAGGGTTTTTAACCAATCTTGTGCATCCAATAGGTGTGTTTGTGTCATTGGACGAACATTTAGGTCATTTTCGTCCTCCCTAGGCTTATTCTTGTCCGATTAGGGTTTTTAACCAATCTTGTGCATTCAAAAAGTTCATTTGTGTCATTGGATGAGCATTTAGGTCATTTTCGTCCTCCCTAGTCTTATTCTTGTCCAATTAGGGTTTTTATGCAATCTTGTGCATCCAATAGGTGTGTTTGTGTCATTGGACGAACATTTAGGTCATTTTCGTCCTCCCTAGGCTTATTCTTGTCCAATTAGGGTTTTTAACCAATCTTGTGCATCCAATAAGTTCATTTGTGTCATTGGATGATCATTTAGGTCATTTTTGTCCTCCCTAGTCTTATTCTTGTCGAATTAGGGTTTTTATGCAATCTTGTGTATCCAATAGGTGTGTTTGTGTCATTGGAGGAACATTTAGGTCATTTTTGTCCTCCCTAGTCTTATTCTTGTCCAATTAGGGTTTTTATGTAATCTTGTGCATCCAATAGGTGTGTTTGTGTCATTGGAAGAACATTTAGGTCATTTTCGTCCTCCATAGGCTTATTCTTGTCCGATTAGGGTTTTTAACCAATCTTGTGCCTTCAATAAGTTCATTTGTGTCATTGGATGAACATTTAGGTCATTTTCGTCCTCCTTAGTCTTATTCTTGTCCAATTAGGGTTTTAAGCAATCTTGTGCATCCAATATGTGGGTTTGTGTCATTGGATGAACGTTTAGGTCATTTTCGTCCTCCCTATGCTTATTCTTGTCCAATTAGGGTTTTTAACCAATCTTGTGCATCCAATAAGTTCATTTGTGTCATTGGATGAACATTTAGGTCATTTTCGTCCTCCCTAGTCTTATTCTTGTCCAATTAGGGTTTTTATGCAATCTTGTGCATCCAATAGGTGTGTTTGTGTCATTGGACGAACATTTAGGTCATTTTCGTCCTCCCTAGGCTTATTCTTGTCCAATTAGGGTTTTTAACCAATCTTGTGCATACAATAAGTACATTTGTGTCATTGGATGAACATTTAGGTCATTTTCGTCCTTCCTAGTCTTATTCTTGTCCAATTAGGGTTTTTATGCAATCTTGTGCATCCAATAGGTGTGTTTGTGTCATTGGAGGAACATTTTGGTCATTTTCGTCCTCCCTAGGCTTATTCTTGTCCAATTAGGGTTTTTATGCAATCCTTTGCATCCAATAGGTGTGTTTGTGTCATCGGACGAACATTTACGTCATTTTCGTCCTCCCTAGGCTTATTCTTGTCCAATTAGGGTTTTTAACCAACCTTGTGCATCCAATAATTTCATTTGTGTCATTGGTTGAACATTTAGGTCATTTTCGTCCTCCCTAGGCTTATTCTTGTCCAATTAGGGTTTTTAACCAACCTTGTGTATCCAATAAGTTCATTTGTGTCATTGGTGGAACATTTAGGTCATTTACGTCCTCCCTAGTCTTATTCTTGTCCAATTAGGGTTTTTGTGCAATCTTGTGCATCCAATAGGTGTGTTTGTGTCATTGGAGGAACATTTAGGTCATTTTCGTCCTCCCTAGTCTTATTCTTGTCCAATTAGGGTTTTTATGCAATCTTGTGCATCCAATAGGTGTGTTTGTGTCATTGGACGAACATTTAGGTCATTTTCGTCCTCCCTAGGCTTATTCTTGTCCAATTAGGGTTTTTAACCAATCTTGTGCATCCAATAAGTTCATTTGTGTCATTGGAGGGACATTTAGGTCATTTTCGTCCTCCCTAGGCTTATTCTTGTCCAATTAGGGTTTTTATGCAATCTTGTGCATCCAATAGGTGTGTTTGTGTCATTGGACGAACATTTAGGTCATTTTCGTCCTCCCTAGGCTTATTCTTGTCCAATTAGGGTTTTTAACCAATCTTGTGCATTCAATAGGTGTGTTTGTGTCATTGGATGAACATTTAGGTCATTTTCGTCCTCCCTAGGCTTATTCTTGTCCAATTAGGGTTTTTAACCAATCTTGTGCATCCAATAAGTTCATTTGTGTCATTGGATGATTATTTAGGTCATTTTCGTCCTCCCTAGGCTTATTTTTGTCCAATTAGGGTTTTTAACCAATCTTGTGCTTCCAATAAGTTCATTTGTGTAATTGGATGAACATTTAGGTCATTTTTGTCCTCCCTAGGCTTATTCTTGTCCAATTAGGGTTTTTATGCAATCTTGTGCATCCAATAGGTGTGTTTGTGTCATTGGACGAACATTTAGGTCATTTTCGTCCTCCCTAGGCTTATTCTTGTCCAATTAGGGTTTTTAACCAATCTTGTGCATCCAATAAGTTCATTTGTGTCATTGGATGAACATTTAGGTCATTTTCGTCCTCCCTAGTCTTATTCTTGTCCAATTAGGGTTTTAAGCAATCTTGTGCATCCAATATGTGGGTTTGTGTCATTGGATGAACGTTTAGGTCATTTTCGTCCTCCATATGCTTATTCTTGTCCAATTAGGGTTTTTAACCAATCTTGTGCATCCAATACGTTCATTTGTGTCATTGGATGAACATTTAGGTCATTTTCGTCCTCCCTAGTCTTATTCTTGTCCAATTAGGGTTTTTATGCAATCTTGTGCATCCAATAGGTGTGTTTGTGTCATTGGACGAACATTTTGGTCATTTTCGTCCTCCCTAGGCTTATTCTTGTCCAATTAGGGTTTTTAACCAATCTTGTGCATCCAATAAGTGTGTTTGTGTCATTGGCGCAACATTTAGGTCATTTTCGTCCTCCCTAGTCTTATTCTTGTCCAATTAGGGTTTTTATGCAATCTTGTGCATCCAATAGGTGTGTTTGTGTCATTGGACGAACATTTAGGTCATTTTCGTCCTCCCTAGGCTTATTCTTGTCCAATTAGGGTTTTTAACCAATCTTGTGCATCCAATAAGTTCATTTGTGTCATTGGATGAACATTTAGGTCATTTTCGTCCTCCCTAGGCTTATTCTTGTCCAATTAGGGTTTTTAACCAACATTGTGCATCCAATAAGTTCATTTGTGTCATTGGATGAACATTTAGGTCATTTTCGTCCTCCCTAGGCTTATTCTTGTCCAATTAGGGTTTTTAACCAATCTTGAGCTTCCAATAAGTTCATTTGTGTCATTGGATGAACATTTAGGTCATTTTAGTCCTCCCTAGGCTTATTCTTGTCCAATTAGGGTTTTTATGCAATCTTGTGCATCCAATAGGTGTGTTTGTGTCATTGGACGAATATTTTGGTTATTTTCGTCCTCCCTAGGCTTATTCTTGTCCAATTAGGGTTTTTAACCAATCTTGTGCATCCAATAGGTGTGTTTGTGTCATTGGATGAACATTTAGGTCATTTTCGTCCTCCCTAGTCTTATTCTTGTCCAATTAGGGTTTTTATGCAATCTTGTGCATCCAATAGGTGTGTTTGTGTCATTGGACGAACATTTAGGTCATTTTCGTCGTCCCTAGGCTTATTCTTGTCCAATTAGGGTTTTTAACCAACCTTGTGAATCCAATAAGTTCATTTGTGTCGTTGGATGAACATTTAGGTCATTTTCGTCCTCCCTAGGCTTATTCTTGTCCAATTAGGGTTTTTAACCAATCTTGTGCATCCAATAACTTCATTTGTGTCATTAGATGAACATTTAGGTTATTTTCGTCCTCCCTAGTCTTATTCTTGTCCAATTAGGGTTTTAAGCAATCTTGTGCAGCCAATATGTGTGTTTGTGTCATTTGATGAACATTTAGGTCATTTTCGTCCTCCCTAGGCTTATTCTTGTCCAATTAGGGTTTTTAGCCAATCTTGTGCATCCAATAAGTTCATTTGTGTCATTGGAGGAACATTTAGGTCATTTTCGTCCTCCCTAGGCTTATTCTTGTCCAATTAGGGTTTTTAACCAATCTTGTGCATCCAATAGGTGCGTTTGTGTCATTGGATAAACATTTAGGTCATTTTCGTCCTCCCTAGTCTTATTCTTGTCCAATTAGGGTTTTTATGTAATCTTGTGCATCCAATAGGTGTGTTTGTGTCATTGGACGAACATTTAGGTCATTTTCGTCCTCCCTAGGTTTATTCTTGTCCAATTAGGGTTTTTAACCAATCTTGTGCATCCAATAAGTTCATTTGTGTCATTAGACGAACATTTAGGTCATTTTCGTCCTCCCTAGGCTTATTCTTGTCCAATTAGGGTTTTTAACCAATTGTGTGCATCCAATAAGTTGATTTGTGTCATTGGATGAACATTTAGGTCATTTTCGTCCTCCCTAGGCTTATTCTTGTCCAATTAGGGTTTTTAACCAATCTTGTGCATCCAATAGGTTCATTTGTGTCATTGGACGAACATTTAGGTCATTTTCGCCCTCCCTAGGCTTATTCTTGTCCAATTAGGGTTTTTAACCAATCTTGTGCATCCAATAAGTTCATTTGTGTCATTGGATGAACATTTAGGTCATTTTCGTCCTGCCTAGTCTTATTCTTGTCCAATTAGGGTTTTTATGCAATTTTGTGCATCCAATAGGTGTGTTTGTGTCATTAGAGGAACATTTCGGTCATTTTCGTCCTCCCTAGTCTTATTCTTGTCCAATTAGGGTTTTTATGCAATCTTGTGCATCCAATAGGTGTGTTTGTGTCATTGGACAAACATTTAGGTCATTTTCGTCCTCCCTAGGCTTATTCTTGTCCAATTTGGGTTTTTAACCAATCTTGTGCATCCAATAAGTTCATTTGTGTCATTAGATGAACATTTAAGTCATTTTTGTCCTCCGTAGTCTTATTCTTGTCCAATTAGGGTTTTTAACCAATCATGTGCATCCAATAAGTTGATTTGTGCCATTGGATGAACATTTAAGTCATTTTCGTCCTCCCTAGGCTTATTCTTGTCAAATTAGGGTTTTTAACCAATCTTGTGCATCCAATAAGTTCATTTGTGTCATTGGAGGAACATTTGGCTCACTTTCGTCCTCCCTAGGCTTATTCTTGTCCAATTAGGATTTTTAACCAATCTTGTGCATCCAATAGGTGTGTTTGTGTCATTGGACGAACATTTAGGTCATTTTCGTCCTCCCTAGGCTTATTCTTGTCCAATTAAGATTTTTAACCAATCTTGTGCATCCAATAAGTTCATTTGTGTCATTAGACGAACATTTAGGTCATTTTCGTCCTCCCTAGGCTTATTCTTGTCCAATTAGGCTTTTTAACCATTCTTGTGCTTCCAATAAGTTCATTTGTGTCATTAGACGAACATTTAGGTCATTTTCGTCCTCCCTAGGCTTATTCTTGTCAAATTATGGTTTTTAACCAATCATGTGCATCCAATAAGTTAATTTGGGTCATTGGATGAACATTTAGGTCATTTTCGTCCTCCCTAGGCTTATTCTTGTCCAATTAGGGTTTTTAGCCAATCTTGTGCATCCAATAAGTTCATTTGTGTCATTGGATGAACATTTAGGTCATTTTCGTCTTCCGTAGGCTTATTCTTGTCCAATTAGGGTTTTTAACCAATCTTGTGCATCCAATAGGTGTGTTTGTGTCATTGGAAAAACATTTAGGTCATTTTCGTCCTCCCTAGTCTTATTCTTTTCCAATTAGGGTTTTTATGTAATCTTGTGCATCCAATAGGTGTGTTTGGGTCATTGGACGAACATTTAGGTCATTTTCGTCCTCCCTAGGCTTATTCTTGTCCAATTAGGGTTTTTAACCAATCTTGTGCATCCAATAAGTTCATTTGTGTCATTAGACGAACATTTAGGTCATTTTCGTCCTCCCTAGGCTTATTCTTGTCCAATTAGGGTTTTTAACCAATTGTGTGCATCCAATAAGTTGATTTGTGTCATTGGATGAACATTTAGGTCATTTTCGTCCTCCCTAGGCTTATTCTTGTCCAATTAGGATTTTTAACCAATCTTGTGCATCCAATAAGTTCATTTGTGTCATTGGACGAACATTTAGGTCATTTTCGCCCTCCCTAGGCTTATTCTTGTCCAATTAGGGTTTTTAACCAATCTTGTGCATCCAATAAGTTCATTTGTGTCATTGGATGAACATTTAGGTCATTTTCGTCCTGCCTAGTCTTATTCTTGTCCAATTAGGGTTTTTATGCAATCTTGTGCATCCAATAGGTGTGTTTGTGTCATTGGAGGAACATTTCGGTCATTTTCGTCCTCCCTAGTCCTATTCTTGTCCAATTAGGGTTTTTATGCAATCTTGTGCATCCAATAGGTGTGTTTGTGTCATTGGACAAACATTTAGGTCATTTTCGTCCTCCCTAGGCTTATTCTTATCCAATTTGGGTTTTTAACCAATCTTGTGCATCCAATAAGTTCATTTGTGTCATTAGATGAACATTTAAGTCATTTTTGTCCTCCCTAGGCTTATTCTTGTCCAATTAGGGTTTTTAACCAATCATGTGCATCCAATAAGTTGCTTTGTGCCATTGGATGAACATTTAGGTCATTTTCGTCCTCCCTAGGCTTATTCTTGTCCAATTAGGGTTTTTAACCAATCTTGTGCATCCAATAAGTTCATTTGTGTCATTGGATGAACATTTAGGTCATTTTCGTCCTCCCTAGTCTTATTCTTGTCCAATTAGCATTTCAAGCAATCTTGTGCATCCAATATGTGTGTTTGTGTCATTGGATGAACATTTAGGTCATTTTCGTCCTCCCTAGTCTTATTCTTGTCCAATTAGAGTTTTTATGCAATCTTGTGCTTCCAATAGGTGTGTTTGTGTCATTGGACGAACATTTAGGTCATTTTCGCCCTCCCTAGGCTTATTCTTGTCCAATTAGGGTTTTTAACCAATCTTGTGCATCCAATAAGTTCATTTGTGTCATTGGGTGAACATTTAGGTCATTTTCGTCCTCCCTAGGCTTATTCTTCTCCAATTAGGGTTTTTAACCAATCTTGCGCATCCAATAAGTTCATTTGTGTCATTGGATGAACATTTAGGTCATTTTCGTCCTCCCTAGTCTTATTCTTGTCCAATTAGGGTTTTAAGCAATCTTGTGCATCCAATATGTGTGTTTGTGTCATTGGATGAACATTTAATTCATTTTCGTCCTCCCTATGCTTATTCTTGTCCAATTAGGGTTTTTAACCAATCTTGTGCATCCAATAAGTTCATTTGTGTCATTGGATGAACATTTAGGTCATTTTCATCCTCCCTACTCTTATTCTTGTCCAATTGGGGTTTCTATGCAATCTTGTGCATCCAATAGGTGTGTTTGTGTCATTGGAGGAACATTTAGTTCATTTTCGTCCTCCCTAGTCTTATTCTTGTCCAATTAGGGGTTTTATGCAATCTTGTGCATCCATTAGGTGTGTTTGTGTCATTGGACGACCATTTAGGACATTTTCGTCCTCCCTTGGCTTATTCTTGTCCAATTAGGGTTTTTAACAAATCTTGTGCTTCCAATAAGTTCATTTGTGTCATTGGATGAACATTTAGGTCATTTTCGTCCTCCCTAGGCTTGTTCTTGTCCAATTAGGGTTTTTAACCAATCTTGTGCATCCAATAGGTGTGTTTGTGTCATTGGATAAACATTTAGGTCATTTTCGTCCTCCGTAGTCTTATTCTTGTCCAATTAGGGTTTTTATGCAATCTTGTGCATCCAATAGGTGTGTTTGAGTCATTGGACGAACATTTAGGTCATTTTAGTCGTCCCTAGGCTTATTCTTGTCCAATTAGGGTTTTTAACCCATCTTGTGCATCCAATAAGTTCATTTGTGTCAGTAGACGAACATTTAGGTCATTTTCGTCCTCCCTAGGCTTATTCTTTTCCAATTATGGTTTTTAACCAATCTTGTGCATCCAATAAGTTCATTTGTGTCATTGGAGGAACATTTAGGTCATTTTCGTCCTCCCTAGACTTATTCTTGTCCAATTAGGTTTTTATGCAATCTTGTGCATCCAATAGTTGTGTTTGTGTCATTGGACGAACATTTAGGTCATTTTCGTCGTCCCTAGGCTTATTCTTGTCTAATTAGGGTTTTTAACCAATCTTGTGCATCCAATAGGTGTGTTTGTGTCATTGGAGGAACATTTAGGTCATCTTCGTCCACCCTAGTCTTATTCTTGTCCAATTAGGGTTTTTATGCAATCTTGTGCATCCAATAGGTGTGGTTGTGTCATTGGAGGAACACTTAGGTCATTTTCGCCCTCCCTAGGCTTATTCTTTTCCAATTAGGGTTTTTAACCAATCTTGTGCATCCAAAAAGTTCATTTGTGTCATTGGATGAACATTTAGGTCATTTTCGTCCTCCCTAGGCTTATTCTTATCCAATTAGGGTTTTACAACCAATCTTGTGCATCCAATAAGTTCATTGATGTCATTGGAGGAACATTTAAGTCATCTTCGTCCTCCCTAGTCTTATTCTTGTCCAATTAAGGTTTTTATGCAATCTTGTGCATCCAATAGGTGTGTTTGTGTCATTGGACGAACATTTAGGTCATTTTCGTCGTCCCTAGGCTTATTCTTGTCCAATTAGGGTTTTTAACCAATCATGTGCATCCAATAAGTTGATTTGTGTCATTGGATGAACATTTAGGTCATTTTCGTCCTCCCTAGGCTTATTCTTGTCCAATTAGGGTTTTTAGCCAATCTTGTGCATCGAATGAGTTCATTTGTGTCATTGGATGAACATTTAGGTCATTTTCGTCCTCCATAGTCATATTCTTGTCCAATTAGGGTTTTAAGCAATCTTGGGCATCCAATATATGTGTTTGTGTCATTGGATGAACATTTAGGTCATTTTCGTCCTCCTTATGCTTGTTCTTGTCCAATTAGGGTTTTTAACCAATCATGTGCATCCAATAAGTTGATTTGTGTCATGGGATGAACATTTAGGTCATTTTCGTCCTCCCTAGGCTTATTCTTGTCCAATTAGGGTTTTTAACCAATCATGTGCATCCAATAAGTTGATTTGTGTCATTGGATGAACATTTAGGTCATTTTCGTCCTCCCTAGGCTTATTCTTGTCCAATTAGGGTTTTTAACCAATCTTGTGCATCCAATAGGTGTGTTTGTGTCATTGGAGGAACATTTAGGTCATTTTCGTCCTCCCTAGTCTTATTCTTGTCCAATAAGGGTTTTATGCAATGTTGTGCATCCAATAGGTGTGTTTGTGTCATTGGACGAACATTTAGGTCATTTTCGTCCTCCCTATGCTTATTCTTGTCCAATTAGGGTTTTTAACCAATCTTGTGCATCCAATAAGTTCATTTGTATCATTACACGAACATTTAGGTCATTTTTGTCCTCCCTAGGCTTATTCTTGTCCAATTAGGGTTTTTAACCAATCATGTGCATCCAATAAGTTGATTTGTGTCATTGGATGAACATTTAGGTCATTTTCGTCCTCCCTAGGCTTATTCTTGTCCAATTAGAGTTTTTAACCAATCTTGTGCATCCAATAAGTTCATTTGTGTCATTGGATGAACATTTAGGTCATTTTCGTCCTCACTAGGCTTATTCCTGTCCAATTAGGGTTTTTAGCCAATCTTGTGCATCCAATAAGTGCATTTGTGTCATTATAGGAACATTTAGGTCATTTTCGTCCACCCTAGTCTTATTCTTGTCCAATTAGAATTTTTATGCAATCTTGTGCATCCAATAGGTGTGTTTGTGTCATTGGACGAACATTTAGGTCATTTTCGTCCTCCCTAGGCTTATTCTTGTCCAATTAGGGTTTTTAACCAATCTTGTGCATCCAATAGGTGTGTTTGTGTCATTGGATGAACATTTAGGTCATTTTCGTCCTCCCTAGGCTTATTCTTGTCCAATTAGGGTTTTTAACCAATCTTGTGCATCCAATAAGTTCATTTGTGTCATTGGACGAACATTTAGGTCATTTTCGTTCTCCCTAGGCTTATTCTTGTCTAATTAGGGTTTTCAACCAATCTTGTGCTTCCAATAAGTTCATTTGTGTCATCGGATGAACATTTAGGTCATTTTCGTCCTCCCTAGGCTTATTCTTGTCCAATTAGTGTTTTTAACCAATCTTGTGCATCCAACAAGTTCATTTGTGTCATTGGATGAACATTTAGGTCATTTTCGTCCTCCCTAGTCTTATTCTTGTCCAATTAGGGTTTTTAACCAATCTTGTGCATCCAATAAGTTCATTTGTGTAATTGGATGAACATTTAGGTCATTTTCGTCATCCCTAGTCTTATTCTTGTCCAATTAGGGTTTTAAGCAATCTTGTGCATCCAATATGTGTGTTTGTGTCATTGGATGAACATTTAGGTCATTTTCGTCCTCCCTATGCTTATTCTTGTCCAATTAGGGTTTTTAACCAATCCTATGCATCCAATAAGTTCATTTGTGTCATTGGATGAACATTTAGGTCATTTTCGTCCTCCCTAGTCTTATTCTTGTCCAATGAGGGATTTTATGCAATCTTGTGCATCCAATTGGTGTGTTTGTGTCATCGGACGAACATTTAGGTCATTTTCGTCCTCCCTAGGCTTATTCTTGTCCAATTAGGGTTTTTAACCAATCTTGTGCATCCAATAGGTGTGTTTGTGTCATTGGAGGAACATTTAGGTCATTTTCGTCCTCCCTAGTCTTATTCTTGTCCAATTAGGGTTTTCAACCAATCTTGTGCATCCAATAAGTTCATTTGTGTCATTGGATGAACATTTAGGTCATTTTCGTCCTCCCTAGTCTTATTCTTGTCCAATTAGGGTTTTAAGCAATCTTGTGCATCCAATAGGTGTGTTTGTATCATTGGAGGAACATTTAGGTCATTTTCGTCCTCCCTAGTCTTATTCTTGTACAATTAGGGTTTTTATGCAATCTTGTGCATCCAATAGGTGTGTTTGTTTCATTGGACGAACATTTAGGTCATTTTCGTCCTCCCTAGGCTTATTCTTGTCCAATTAGGGTTTTTAACCAATCTTGTGCATCCAATAGGTGTGTTTGTGTCATTGGAGGAACATTTAGGTCATTTTCGTCCTCCCTAGGCTTATTCTTGTCCAATTAGGGTTTTTAACCAATCTTGTGCATCCAATAGGTGTGTTTGTGTCATTGGAGGAACATTTAGGTCATTTTCGTCCTCCCTAGGCTTATTCTTGTCCAATTAGGGTTTTTAACCAATCATGAGTATCCAATAAGTTGATTTGTGTCATTGGATGAACATTTAGGTCATTTTCGTCCTCCCTAGGCTTATTCTTGTCCAATTAGGGTTTTTAACCAATCTTGTGCATCCAATAAGTTCATTTGTGTCATTGGAGGAACATTTAGGTCATTTTCTTCCTCCCTAGTCTTATTCTTGTCCAATTAGGGTTTTTATGCAATCTTGTGCATCCAATAGGTGTGTTTGTGTCATTGGACGAACATTTAGGTCATTTTCGCCCTCCCTAGGCTTATTCTTGTCCAATTAGGGTTTTTAACCAATCTTGTGCATCCAATAAGTTCATTTGTATCATTGGATGAACATTTCGGTCATTTTCGTCCTCCCAAGGCTTTTTCTTGTCCAATTAGGTTTTTTAGCCAATCTTGTGCTTCCAATAAGTTCATTTGTGTCTTTGGAGGAACATTTAGGTCATTTTCTTCCTCCCTAGGCTTATTCTTGTCCAATTAGGGTTTTTAACCAATCTTGTGCATCCAATAAGTTCATTTGTGTCATTGGATGAACATTTAGGTCATTTTCGTCCTCCCTAGGCTTATTCTTATCCAATTAGGGTTTTTAACCAATCTTGTGGATCCAATAAGTTCATTTGTGTCATTGGATGAACATTTAGGTCTTTTTCGTCCTTTCTAGTCTTATTCTTGTCCAATTAGGGTTTTAGGCAATCTTGTGCATCCAATATGCGTGTTTGTGTCATTGGATGAACATTTAGGTCATTTTCGTCCTCCCTATGCTTATTCTTGTCCAATTAGGGTTTTTATGTAATCTTATGCATCCAATAGGTGTGTTTGTGTCATTGGACGAACATTTAGGTCATTTTCGTCCTCCCTAGGCTTATTGTTTTCCAATTAGGGTTTTTAACCATTCTTGTGCATCCAATAAGTTCATTTGTGTCATTGGAGGAACATTTAGGTCATTTTCGTCCTCCCTAGGCTTATTCTTATCCAATTAGGATTTTTAACCAATCTTGTGCATGCAATAAGTTCATTTGTGTCATTGGACAAACATTTAGGTCATTTTCGTCCTCCCTAGGCTTATTCTTGTCCAATTAGGGTTTTTAACCAATCTTGTGCATCCAATAGGTGTGTTTGCGTCATTGGAGGAACATTTAGGTCATTTTCGTCCTCCCTAGGCTTATTCTTGTCCAATTAGGGTTTTTAACCAATCTTGTGCATCCAATAAGTTCATTTGTGTCATTCGACGAACATTTAGGTCATTTTCGTCCTCCCTAGGCTTATTCTTGTCCAATTAGGGTTTTTAACCAACCTTGTGCATCCAATAAGTTCATTTGTGTCATTGGAGGAACATTTAGGTCATTTTCGTCCTCCCTAGTCATATTCTTGTCCAATTAGGGTTTTTATGCAATCTTGTGCATCCAATAGGTGTGTTTGTGTCATTGGACGAACATTTAGGTCATTTTCGTCCTCCCAAGGCTTATTCTTGTCCAATTAGGGTTTTTAACCAATCTTGTGCATCCAATAAGTTCATTTGTGTCATTGGATGAACATTTAGGTCATTTTCGTCATCCCTAGTCTTGTTCTTGTCCAATTAGGGTTTTAAGCAATCTTGTGCATCCAATATGTGTGTTTGTGTCATTGGATGAACATTTAGATCATTTTCGTCCTCCCTATGCTTATTCTTGTCCAATTAGGGTTTTTAACCAATCTTGTGCATCCAATAAGTTCATTTGTGTCATTGGATGAACATTTAGGTCATTTTCGTCCTCCCTAGGCTTGTTCTTGTCCAATTAGGGTTTTTAACCAATCTTGTGCATCCAATAGGTGTGTTTGTGTCATTGGATAAACATTTAGGTCATTTTCGTCCTCCGTAGTCTTATTCTTGTCCAATTAGGGTTTTTATGCAATCTTGTGCATCCAATAGGTGTGTTTGAGTCATTGGACGAACATTTAGGTCATTTTAGTCGTCCCTAGGCTTATTCTTGTCCAATTAGGGTTTTTAACCCATCTTGTGCATCCAATAAGTTCATTTGTGTCAGTAGACGAACATTTAGGTCATTTTCGTCCTCCCTAGGCTTATTCTTTTCCAATTATGGTTTTTAACCAATCTTGTGCATCCAATAAGTTCATTTGTGTCATTGGAGGAACATTTAGGTCATTTTCGTCCTCCCTAGACTTATTCTTGTCCAATTAGGGTTTTTATGCAATCTTGTGCATCCAATAGTTGTGTTTGTGTCATTGGACGAACATTTAGGTCATTTTCGTCGTCCCTAGGCTTATTCTTGTCTAATTAGGGTTTTTAACCAATCTTGTGCATCCAATAGGTGTGTTTGTGTCATTGGAGGAACATTTAGGTCATCTTCGTCCACCCTAGTCTTATTCTTGTCCAATTAGGGTTTTTATGCAATCTTGTGCATCCAATAGGTGTGTTTGTGTCATTGGAGGAACACTTAGGTCATTTTCGCCCTCCCTAGGCTTATTCTTTTCCAATTAGGGTTTTTAACCAATCTTGTGCATCCAAAAAGTTCATTTGTGTCATTGGATGAACATTTAGGTCATTTTCGTCCTCCCTAGGCTTATTCTTATCCAATTAGGGTTTTACAACCAATCTTGTGCATCCAATAAGTTCATTGATGTCATTGGAGGAACATTTAAGTCATCTTCGTCCTCCCTAGTCTTATTCTTGTCCAATTAAGGTTTTTATGCAATCTTGTGCATCCAATAGGTGTGTTTGTGTCATTGGACGAACATTTAGGTCATTTTCGTCGTCCCTAGGCTTATTCTTGTCCAATTAGGGTTTTTAACCAATCATGTGCATCCAATAAGTTGATTTGTGTCATTGGATGAACATTTAGGTCATTTTCGTCCTCCCTAGGCTTATTCTTGTCCAATTAGGGTTTTTAACCAATCTTGTGCATCCAATAAGTGCATTTGTGTCATTGGATGAACATTTAGGTCATTTTGGTCTTCCCTAGGCTTATTCTTGTCCAATTAGGGTTTTTATCCAATCTTGTGCATCCAATAGGTGTGTTTGTGTTATTGGATAAACATTTAGGTCATTTTCGTCCTCCCTTGTCTTATTCTTGTCCAATTAGGGTTTTTATGTAATCTTGTGCATCCAATAGGTGTGTTTGGGTCATTGGACGAACATTTAGGTCATTTTCGTCCTCCCTAGGCTTATTCTTGTCCAATTAGGGTTTTTAACCAATCTTGTGCATCCAATAAGTTCATTTGTGTCATTAGACGAACATTTAGGTCATTTTCGTCCTCCCTAGGCTTATTCTTGTCCAATTAGGGTTTTTAACCAATTGTGTGCATCCAATAAGTTGATTTGTGTCATTGGATGAACATTTAGGTCATTTTCGTCCTCCCTAGGCTTATTCTTGTCCAATTAGGATTTTTAACCAATCTTGTGCATCCAATAAGTTCATTTGTGTCATTGGACGAACATTTAGGTCATTTTCGTCCTCCCTAGGCTTATTCTTGTCCAATTAGGGTTTTTATGCAATCTTGTGCATCCAATAAGTTCATTTGTGTCATTGGATGAACATTTAGGTCATTTTCGTCCTCCCTAGGCTTATTCTTGTCCAATTAAAGTTTTTAACCAATCTTGTGCATCCAATAAGTTCATTTGTGTCATTGGATGAACATTTAGGTCATTTTAGTCCTCCCTAGGCTTATTCTTCTCCAATTAGGGTTTTTAACCAATCTTGTGCATCCAATAGGTGTGTTTGTGTCATTGGATGAACATTTAGGTCATTTTCGTCCTCCCTAGGCTTATTCTTGTCCAATTAGGGTTTTTAACCAATCTTGTGCATCCAATAAGTTCATTTGTGTCATTGGATGAACATTTAGGTTATTTTCGTCCTCCCTATGCTTATTCTTGTCCAATTAGGGTTTTTAACCAATCTTGTGCATCCAATAAGTTCATTTGTGTCATTGGATGAACATTTAGGTCATTATCATCCTCCATAGTCTTATTCTTGTCCAATTAGGGTTTTTATGCAATCTTGTGCATCCAATAGGTGTGTTTGTGTCATTGGATGAACATTTTGGTCATTTTCGTCCTCCCTAGTCTTATTCTTGTCCAATTAGGGTTTTTAACCAATCTTGTGCATCCAATAGGTGTGTTTGTGTCATTGGATGAACATTTAGGTCATTTTCGTCCTCCCTAGGCTTATTCTTGTCCAATTAGGGTTTTTAACCAATCTTGTGCATCCAATAAGTTCATTTGTGTCATTGGATGAACATTTAGGTTATTTTCGTCCTCCCTAGGCTTATTCTTGTCCAATTAGGGTTTTTAACCAATCTTGTGCATCCTATAAGTTCATTTGTGTCATTGGATTAACATTTAGGTCATTTTCGTCCTCCCTAGGCTTATTCTTGTCCAATTAGGGTTTCTTACCAATCTTGTGCATCCAATAGGTGTGTTTGTGTCATTGGATGAACATTTAGGTCATTTTCGTCCTCCCTAGGCTTATTCTTGTCCAATTAGGGTTTTTAACCAATCTTGTGCATCCAATAAGTTCATTTGTGTCATTGGATGAACATTTAGGTCATTTACGTTCTCCCTAGGCTTATTCTTGTCCAATTAGGGTTTTAAGCAATCCTGTGCATCCAATAGGTGTGTTTGTGTCATTGGACGAAGATTTAAGTCATTTTCGTCCTCCCTAGTCTTATTCTTGTCCAATTAGGGTTTTTATGCAATCTTGTGCATCCAATAGGTGTGTTTGTGTCATTGGACGAACATTTAGGTCAATTTCGTCCTCCCTAGGCTTATTCTTGTCCAATTAGGGTTTTTAACCAATCTTGTGCATCCAATAGGTGTGTTTGTGTCATTGGATGAACATTTAGGTCATTTTCGTCCTCCCTAGGCTTATTCTTGTCCAATTAGGGTTTTTAACCAATCTTGTGCATCCAATAAGTTCATTTGTGTCATTGGATAAACATTTAGGTCATTTTCGTCCACCCTAGGCTTATTCTTGTCAAATTAGGGTTTTTAACCATTCTTGTGCATCCAATAGGTTCATTTGTGTCATTGGATGAACATTTAAGTCATTTTCGTCATCCCAAGGCTTATTCTTGTCCAATTAGGGTTTTTAACCAATCTTGTGCATCCAATAAGTTCATTTGTGTCATTGGATGAACATTTAGGTCATTTTCGTCCTCACTAGGCTTACTTTTGTGCAATTAGGGTTTTTAACCAATCTTGTGCATCCAATAAGTTCATTTGTTTCATTGGATGAACATTTAGGTCATTTTCGTCCACCCTAGGCTTATTCTTGTCCAAATAGGGTTTTTAAACATTCTTGTGCATCCAATAGGTTCATTTGTGTTATTGGATGAACATTTAGGTCATTTTCGTCATCCCAAGGATTATTCTTGTCCAATTAGGGTTTTTAACCAATCTTGTGCATCCAATAAGTTCATTTGTGTCATTGGATGAACATTTAGGTCATTTTCTTCCTCCCTAGGCTTATTCTTGTCCAATTAGGGTTTTTAAGCAATCTTGTGAATCCAATAAGTTCATTTGTTTCATTGGATGAACATTTAGGTCATTTTCGTCCTCCCTAGGCTTATTCTTGTTCAATTAGGGTTTCTAACCAATCTTGTGCATCCAATAGGTGTGTTTGTGTCATTGGATGAACATTTAAGTCATTTTCGTCCTCCCTAGTCTTATTCTTGTCCAATTAGGGTTTTAAGCAATCTTGTGCATCCAATAAGTTCATTTGTGTCATTGGATGAACATTTAGGTTATTTTCGTCCTCACTAGGCTTAGTTTTGTGCAATTAGGGTTTTTAACCAATCTTGTACATCCAATAGGTGTGTTTGTGTCATTAGATGAACATTTAGGTCATTTTCATCCTCCCTAGGCTTATTGTTGTCCAATTAGGGTTTTTAACCAATCTTGTGCATCCAATAGGTGTGTTTGTGTCATTGGATGAACATTTAGGTCATTTTCGTCCTCCCTAGGCTTATTCTTGTCCAATTAGGGATTTTAAGCAATCTTGTGCATCCAATAAGTTCATTTGTGTCATTGGATGAACATTTAGGTCATTTTCGTCCTCCCTAGGCTTATTCTTGTCCAATTAGGGTTTTTAACCAATCTTGTGCATCCAATAGGTGTGTTTGTGTCATTGGATGAACATTTAGGTCATTTTCGTCCTCCCTAGGCTTATTCTTGTCCAATTAGGGTTTTTAACCAATCTTGTGCATCCAATAGGTGTATTTGTGTCATTGGTTGAACATTTAGGTCATTTTCGTCCTCCCTAGGCTTATTCTTGTCCAATTAGGGTTTTTAACCAATCTTGTGCATCCAATAAGTTCATTTGTGTCATTGGATGAACATTTAGGTCATTTTCGTCCTCCCTATGCTTTTTCTTGTCCAATTAGGGTTTTTAACCAATCTTGTGCATCCAATAGGTGTGTTTGTGTCATTGGATGAACATTTAGGTCATTTTCGTCCTCCCTAGGCTTATTCTTGTCCAATTAGGGTTTTTAACCAATCTTGTGCATCCAATAAGTTCCTTTGTGTCATTGGGTGAACATTTAGGTCATTTTCGTCCTCCCTAGGCTTATTCTTGTCCAATTAGGGTTTCTAACCAATCTTGTGCATCCAATAGGTGTGTTTGTGTCATTGGATGAACATTTAGGTCATTTTCGTCCTCCCTATGCTTATTCATGTCCAATTAGGGTTTTTAACCAATCTTGTGCATCCAATAGGTGTGTTTGTGTCATTGGATGAACATTTAGGTCATTTTCGTCCTCCCTAGGCTTATTCTTGTCCAATTAGGGTTTTTAACCAATCTTGTGCATCCAATATGTTCATTTGTGTCATTGGATGAACATTTAGGTCATTTTCGTCCTCCGTAGGCTTATTCTTATCCAATTAGGGTTTTTAATTGATCTTGTGCATCCAATAGGTGTGTTTGTGTCATTGGATGAAAATTTAGGTCATTTTCGTCCTCCCTAGGTTTATTCTTGTCCAATTAGGGTTTTTAACCAATCTTGTGCATCCAATAAGTTCATTTGTGTCATAGGATGAACATTTAGGTCATTTTCGTCCTCCGTAGGCTTATTCTTGTCCAATTAGGGTTTTTAACCAATCTTGTGCATCCAATAGGTGTGTTTGTGTCATTGGATGAACATTTAGGTCATTTTCGTCCTCCCTAGGCTTATTCTTGTCCAATTAGGGTTTCTAACGAATCTTGTGCATCCAAATGGTGTGTTTGTGTTATTGGATGAACATTTAGGTCATTTTCGTCCTCCCTATGCTTATTCTTGTCCAATTAGGGTTTTTAACCAATCTTGTGCATCCAATAGGTGTGTTTGTGTCATTGGATGAACATTTAGGTCATTTTCGTCCTCCCTAGGCTTATTCTTGTCCAATTAGGGTTTTTAACCAATCTTGTGCATCCAATAGGTGTGTTTAGTCATTTGATGAACATTTAGGTCATTTTCGTCCTCCCTAGGCTTATTCATGTCCAATTAGGGTTTCTAACGAATCTTGTGCATCCAATAGGTGTGTTTGTGTTATTGGATGAACATTTAGGTCATTTTCGTCCTCCCTATGCTTATTCTGGTCCAATTAGGGTTTTTAACCAATCTTGTTCATCCAATAGGTGTGTTTGTGTCATTGGATGAACATTTAGGTAATTTTCGTCCTCCCTAGGCTAATTCTTGTCCAATTAGGGTTTTTAACCAATCTTGTGCATCCAATAGGTGTGTTTGTGTCATTGGATGAACATTTAGGTCATTTTCGTCCTCCCTAGGCTTATTCTTGTCCAATTAGGGTTTTTAACCAATCTTGTGCATCCAATAAGTTCATTTGTGTCATTGGATTAACATTTAGGTCATTTTCGTCCTCCCTAGGCTTATTCTTGTCAAATTAGGGTTTCTAACCAATCGTGTGCATCCAATCGGTCTGTTTGTGTCATTGGATGAACATTTAGGTAATTTTCGTCCTCCCTAGGCGTATTCTTGTCCAATTAGGGTTTTTAACCAATCTTGTGCATCCAATAGGTGTGTTTGTGTCATTGGATGAACATTTAGGTCATTTTCGTCCTCCCTAGGCTTATTCTTGTCCAATTAGGGTTTTTAACCAATCTTGTGCATCCAATAAGTTCATTTGTGTCATTGGGAGAACATTTAGGTCATTTTCGTCCTCCCTAGGCTTATTCTTGTCCAATTAGGGTTTCTAACCAATCTTGTGCATCCAATAGGTGTGTTTAGTCATTTGATGAACATTTAGGTTATTTTCGTCCTCCCTAGGCTTATTCTTGTCCAATTAGGGTTTTTAACCAATATTGTGCATCCAATAAGTTCATTTGTGTCATTGGATGAACATTTAGGTCATTTTCATCCTCCCTAGGCTTATTCTTGTGCAATTAGGGTTTTTAACCAATCTTGTGCATCCAATAGGTGTGTTTGTGTCATTGGATGAACATTTAGGTCATTTTCGTCCTCCCTAGGCTTATTCTTGTCCAATTAGGGTTTTTAACCAATCTTGTGCATCCAATAGGTGTGTTTGTGTCATTGGATTAACATTTAGGTCATTTTCGTCCTCCCCAGGCTTATTCTTGTCCAATTAGGGTTTTTAACCAATCTTGTGCATCCAATATGTTCATTTCTTTCATTGGATTAACATTTAGGTCATTTTCGTCCTTCCTAGGCTTATTCTTGTCCAATTAAGGTTTCTAACCAATCTTGTGCATCAAATAGGTGTGTTTGTGTCATTGGATGAACATTTAGGTCATTTTCGTCCTCCCTAGGCTTATTCTTGTCCAATTAGGGTTTTTAACCAATCTTGTGCATCCAATAAGTGCATTTGTGTCATTGGATGAACATTTAGGTCATTTTCGTCTTCCCTAGGCTTATTCTTGTCCAATTAGGGTTTTTATCCAATCTTGTGCATCCAATAGGTGTGTTTGTGTTATTGGATAAACATTTAGGTCATTTTCGTCCTCCCTTGTCTTATTCTTGTCCAATTAGGGTTTTTATGTAATCTTGTGCATCCAATAGGTGTGTTTGGGTCATTGGACGAACATTTAGGTCATTTTCGTCCTCCCTAGGCTTATTCTTGTCCAATTAGGGTTTTTAACCAATCTTGTGCATCCAATAAGTTCATTTGTGTCATTAGACGAACATTTAGGTCATTTTCGTCCTCCCTAGGCTTATTCTTGTCCAATTAGGGTTTTTAACCAATTGTGTGCATCCAATAAGTTGATTTGTGTCATTGGATGAACATTTAGGTCATTTTCGTCCTCCCTAGGCTTATTCTTGTCCAATTAGGATTTTTAACCAATCTTGTGCATCCAATAAGTTCATTTGTGTCATTGGACGAACATTTAGGTCATTTTCGCCCTCCCTAGGCTTATTCTTGTCCAATTAGGGTTTTTAACCAATCTTGTGCATCCAATAAGTTCATTTGTGTCATTGGATGAACATTTAGGTCATTTTCGTCCTGCCTAGTCTTATTCTTGTCCAATTAGGGTTTTTATGCAATCTTGTGCATCCAATAGGTGTGTTTGTGTCATTGGAGGAACATTTCGGTCATTTTCGTCCTCCCTAATCCTATTCTTGTCCAATTAGGGTTTTTATGCAATCTTGTGCATCCAATAGGTGTGTTTGTGTCATTGGACAAACATTTAGGTCATTTTCGTCCTCCCTAGGCTTATTCTTGTCCAATTTGGGTTTTTAACCAATCTTGTGCATCCAATAAGTTCATTTGTGTCATTAGATGAACATTTAAGTCATTTTTGTCCTCCCTAGGCTTATTCTTGTCCAATTAGGGTTTTTAACCAATCATGTGCATCCAATAAGTTGCTTTGTGCCATTGGATGAACATTTAGGTCATTTTCGTCCTCCCTAGGCTTATTCTTGTCCAATTAGGGTTTTTAACCAATCTTGTGCATCCAATAAGTTCATTTGGGTCATTGGATGAACATTTAGGTCATTTTCGTCCTCCCTAGTCTTATTCTTGTCCAATTAGCATTTCAAGCAATCTTGTGCATCCAATATGTGTGTTTGTGTCATTGGATGAACATTTAGGTCATTTTCGTCCTCCCTAGTCTTATTCTTGTCCAATTAGGGTTTATATGCAATCTTGTGCATCCAATAAGTTCATTTGTGTCATTGGAGGAACATTTAGGCCATTTTCGTCCTCCCTAGGCTTATTCTTGTCCAATTTGGGTTTTTAACCAATCTTGTGCATCCAATAAGTTCATTTGTGTCATTTGATGAACATTTAGGTCATTTTCGTCCTCCCTAGGCTTATTCTTGTCCAATTAGGGTTTTTAACCAATCTTGTGCATCCAATAAGTTCATTTGTGTCATTGGAGGAACATTTAGGTCATTTTCGTCCTCCCTAGACTTATTCTTGTCCAATTAGGGTTTTTATGCAATCTTGTGCATCCAATAGTTGTGTTTGTGTCATTGGACGAACATTTAGGTCATTTTCGTCGTCCCTAGGCTTATTCTTGTCTAATTAGGGTTTTTAACCAATCTTGTGCATCCAATAGGTGTGTTTGTGTCATTGGAGGAACATTTAGGTCATCTTCGTCCACCCTAGTCTTATTCTTGTCCAATTAGGGTTTTTATGCAATCTTGTGCATCCAATAGGTGTGTTTGTGTCATTGGAGGAACACTTAGGTCATTTTCGCCCTCCCTAGGCTTATTCTTTTCCAATTAGGGTTTTTAACCAATCTTGTGCATCCAAAAAGTTCATTTGTGTCATTGGATGAACATTTAGGTCATTTTCGTCCTCCCTAGGCTTATTCTTATCCAATTAGGGTTTTACAACCAATCTTGTGCATCCAATAAGTTCATTGATGTCATTGGAGGAACATTTAAGTCATCTTCGTCCTCCCTAGTCTTATTCTTGTCCAATTAAGGTTTTTATGCAATCTTGTGCATCCAATAGGTGTGTTTGTGTCATTGGACGAACATTTAGGTCATTTTCGTCGTCCCTAGGCTTATTCTTGTCCAATTAGGGTTTTTAACCAATCTTGTGCATCCAATAGGTGTGTTTGTGTCATTGGAGGAACATTTAGGTCATCTTCGTCCACCCTAGTCTTATTCTTGTCCAATTAGGGTTTTTATGCAATCTTGTACATCCAACAGGTGTGTTTGTGTCATTGGAGGAACATTTAGGTCATTTTCGCCCTCCCTAGGCTTATTCTTGTCCAATTAGGGTTTTTAACCAATCTTGTGCATCCAATAAGTTCATTTGTGTCATTGGATGAACGTTTAGGTCATTTTCGTCCTCCCTAGGCTTATTCTTATCCAATTAGGGTTTTTCAACCAATCTTGTGCATCCAATAAGTTCATTTGTTTCATTGGATGAACATTTAGGTCATTTTCGTCCTCCCTAGTCTTATTCTTGTCCAATTAGGGTTTTAAGCAACCTTGTGCATCCAATATGTTCATTTGTGTCATTGGATGAACATTTAGGTCATTTTTGTCCTCCCTAGGCTTATTCCTGTCCAATTAGTGTTTTTAACCAATCTTGTGCATCCAATAGGTGTGTTTGTGTCATTGGATAAACATTTAGGTCATTTTCGTCCTCCCTAGTCTTATTCTTGTCCAATTAGGGTTTTTATGCAATCTTGTGCATCCAATAGGTGTGTTTGTGTCATTAGACGAACATTAAAGTCATTTTCGTCCTCCATAGGCTTATTCTTGTCCAATTAGGGTTTTTAACCAATCATGTGCATCCAATAAGTTGCTTTGTGCCATTGGATGAACATTTAGGTCATTTTCGTCCTTCCTATGCTTATTCTTGTCCAACTAGGTTTTTAAACAATCTTGTGCGTCCAATAGGTGTGTCTGTGTTCTTGGATAAACATTTAGGTTTTTTTCGTCCTCCCTAGTCTTATTCTTGTTCAATTAGGGTTTTTATGCAATCTTGTGAATCCAATAGGTGTGTTTGTGTTATTGGATGAACATTTAGGTCATTTTCACCCTTTTAGGCTTATTATTGTCCAATTAGGGTTTTTAAACAATCTTGTGCATCCAATAAGTTCATTTGTGTCATTGGATGAACATTTAGGTCATTTTCGTCCTCCCTAGGCTTATTCTTCTCCAATTAGGGTTTTTAACCAATCTTGTGCATCCAATAAGTTCATTTGTGTCATTGGATTAACATTTAGGTCATTTTTGTCCTCCCTAGTCTTATTCTTGTCCAATTAGGGTTTTAAGCAATCTTGTGCATCCAATATGTGTGTTTGTGTCATTGGATGAACATTTAGGTTATTTTCGTCCTCCCTATGCTTATTCTTGTCCAATTAGGGTTTTTAACCAATCTTGTGCATCCAATAAGTTCATTTGTGTCATTGGATGAATATTTAGGTCATTTTCGTCCTCCCTAGTCTTATTCTTGTTCAATTAGGGTTTTTATGCAATCTTGTGCATCCAATAGGTGTGTTTGTGTCATTGGAGGAACATTTAGGTCATTTTCGTCCTCCCTAGTCTTATTCTTGTCCAATTAGGGTTTTTATGCAATCTTGTGCATCCAATAGGTGTGTTTTTGTCATTGGACGAAGATTTAGGTCATTTTTGTCATCCCTAGGCTTATTCTTGTCCAATTAGCGTTTTTAACCAATCTTGTGCATCCAATAAGTTCATTTGTGTCATTAGACGAACATTTAGGTCATTTTCGTCCTCCCTAGGCCTATTCTTGACCAATTAGGGTTTTTAACCAATCTTGTGCATCCAATAAGTTCATTTGTGTCATTGGATGAACATTTAGGTCATTTTCGTCCTCCCTAGGCTTATTCTTGTCCAATTAGGGTTTTTAACCAATCTTGTGCATCCAATAGGTGTGTTTGTGTCATTGGATAAACATTTAGGTCATTTTCGTCCTCCCTAGTCTTATTCTTGTCCAATTATGGTTTTTATGCAATCTTGTGCATCCAATAGGTGTGTTTGTGTCATTGGACGAACATTTAGGTCATTTTAGTCGTCCCTAGGCTTATTCTTGTCCAATTAGGGTTTTTAACCTATCTTGTGCATCCAATAAGTTCATTTGTGTCAGTAGACGAACATTTAGGTCATTTTCGTCCTCCCTAGGCTTATTCATGTCCAATTAGGGTTTTTAACCAATCTTGTGCATCCAATAAGTTCATTTGTGTCATTGGATGAACATTTAGGTCATTTTCGTCTTCCCTAGGCTTATTCTTGTCCAATTAGGGTTTTTAACCAATGTTGTGCATCCAATAGGTGTGTTTGTGTCATTGGATAAACATTTAGGTCATTTTCGTCCTCCCTAGTCTTATTCTTGTCCAATTAGGGTTTTTATGTAATCTTGTGCATCCAATAGGTGTGTTTGTGTCATTGGACGAACATTTAGGTCATTTTCGTCCTCCCTAGGCTTATTCTTGTCCAATTAAGGTTTTTAACCAATCATGTGCATCCAATAAGTTGAATTGTGTCATTGGATGAACATTTAGGTCATTTTCGTCCTCCCTAGGCTTATTCTTGTCCAATTAGGGTTTTTAACCAATCTTGTGCATCCAATAAGTTCATTTGTGTCATTGGATGAACATTTAGGTCATTTTCGTCCTCCCTATGATTATTCTTATCCAATTAGGGTTTTTAACCAATCTTGTGCATCCAATAGGTGTGTTTGTCGCATTGGATGAACATTTAGGTCATTTTCGTCCTCCCTAGGCTTATTCTTGTCCAATTAGGGTTTTTAACCAATCTTGTGCATCCAATAAGTTCATTTGTGTCATTGGATGAACATTTAGGTCATTTTCGTCCTCCCTAGTCTTATTCTTGTCCAATTAGGGTTTTAAGCAATCTTGTGGATCCAATAAGTTCATTTGTGTTATTGGATGAACATTTAGGTCATTTTCGTCCTCCCTAGTCTTATTCTTGTCGAATTAGGGTTTTTATGCAATCTTGTGCATCCAATAGGTGTGTTTGTGTCATTGGAGGAACATTTAGGTCATTTTCGTCCTCCCTAGTCTTATTCTTGTCTAATTAGGGTTTTTATGCAATCTTGTGCATCCAATAGGTGTGTTTGTGTCATTGGACGAACATTTAGGTCATTTTCGTCCTCCCTAGGCTTATTCTTGTCCAATTAGGGTTTTTAACCAATCTTGTGCATCCAATAAGTTCATTTGTGTCATTGGATGAACATTTAGGTCATTTTCGTCCTCCCTAGTCTTATTCTTGTCCAATTAGGGTTTTTATGCAATCTTGTGCATCCAGTAGGTGTGTTTGTGTCATTGGACGAACATTTAGGTCATTTTCGTCATCCCTAGGCTTATTCTTGTCCGATTAGGGTTTTTAACCAATCTTGTGCATTCAATAAGTTCATTTGTGTCATTGGATGAACATTTAGGTCATTTTCGTCCTCCCTAGGCTTATTCTTGTCCAATAAGGGTTTTTATGCAATCTTGTGCATCCAATAGGTGTGTTTGTGTCATTGGACGAACATTTAGGTCATTTTCGTCCTCCCTAGGCTTATTCTTGTCCAATTAGGGTTTTTAACCAATCTTGTGCATCCAATAAGTTCATTTGTGTCATTGGATGAACATTTAGGTCATTTTCGTCCTCCCTAGTCTTATTCTTGTCCAATTAGGGTTTTTATGCAATCTTGTGCATCTAATAGGTGTGTTTGTGTCATTGGGGGAACATTTAGGTCATTTTCGTCCTCCCTAGTCTTATTCTTGTCTAATTAGGGTTTTTATGCAATCTTGTGCATCCAATAGGTGTGTTTGTGTCATTGGAGGAACATTTAGGTCATTTTCGTCCTCCCTAGGCTTATTCTTGTCCAATTAGGGTTTTTAACCAATCTTGTGCATCCAATAAGTTCATTTGTGTCATTGGACGAACATTTAGGTCATTTTCGCCCTCCCTAGGCTTATTCTTGTCCAATTAGGGTTTTTAACCAATCTTGTGCATCCAATAAGTTCATTTGTGTCATTGGACAAACATTTAGGTCATTTTCGTCCTCCCTAGGCTTATTCTTGTCCAATTAGGGTTTTTAACCAATCTTGTGCATCCAATAAGTTCATTTGTGTCATTGGATGAACATTTAGGTCATTTTCGTCCTCCCTAGGCTTATTCTTGTTTAATTAGGGTTTTTAACCAATCTTGTGCATCCAATAAGTTCATTTGTGTCATTGGATGAACATTTAGGTCATTTTCGTCCTCCCTAGGCTTATTCTTGTCCAATTAGGGTTTTTAACCAATCTTGTGCATCCAATAAGTTCATTTGTGTCATTGGATGAACATTTAGGTCATTTTCGTCCTCCCTAGGCTTATTCTTGTGCATCCAATAAGTTCATTTGTGTCATTGGATGAACATTTAGGTCATTTTCGTCCTCCCTAGGCTTATTCTTGTCCAATTAGGGTTTTTAACCAATCTTGTGCATCCAATAAGTTCATTTGTGTCATTGGATGAACGTTTAGGTCATTTTCGTCCTCCCTATGCTTATTCTTGTCCAATTAGGGTTTTTAACCAATCTTGTGCATCCAATAAGTTCATTTGTGTCATTGGATGAACATTTAGGTCATTTTCGTCCTCCCTAGTCTTATTCTTGTCCAATTAGGGTTTTTATGCAATCTTGTGCATCCAATAGGTGTGTTTGTGTCATTGGAAGAACATTTAGGTCGTTTTCGTCCTCCCTAGGCTTATTCTTGTCCGATTAGGGTTTTTATCCAATCTTGTGCATTCAATAAGTTCATTTGTGTCATTGGATGAACATTTAGGTCATTTTCGTCCTCCCTAGTCTTATTCTTGTCCAATTAGGGTTTTAAGCAATCTTGTGCATCCAATATGTGGGTTTGTGTCATTGGATGAACGTTTAGGTCATTTTCGTCCTCCCTATGCTTATTCTTATCCAATTAGGGTTTTTAACCAATCTTGTGCATCCAATAAGTTCATTTGTGTCATTGGATGAACATTTAGGTCATTTTCGTCCTCCCTAGTCTTATTCTTGTCCAATTTGGACGAACATTTAGGTCATTTTCGTCCTCCCTAGGCTTATTCTTGTCCAATTAGGGTTTTTAACCAATCTTGTGCATCCAATAAGTTCATTTGTGTCATTGGATGAACATTTAGGTCATTTTCGTCCTCCCTAGTCTTATTCTTGTCCAATTAGGGTTTTTATGCAATCTTGTGCATCCAATAGGTGTGTTTGTGTCATTGGAGGAACATTTAGGTCATTTTCGTCCTCGCTAGTCTTATTCTTGTCCAATTAGGGTTTTTATGCAATCTTGTGCATCCAATAGGTGTGTTTGTGTCATTGGAAGAACATTTAGGTCATTTTCGTCCTCCCTAGGCTTATTCTTGTCCGATTAGGGTTTTTAACCAATCTTGTGCATTCAATAAGTTCATTTGTGTCATTGGACGAACATTTAGGTCATTTTTGTCCTCCTTAGTCTTATTCTTGTCCAATTAGGGTTTTAAGCAATCTTGTGCATCCAATATGTGGGTTTGTGTCATTGGATGAACGTTTAGGTCATTTTCGTCCTCCCTATGCTTATTCTTGTCCAATTAGGGTTTTTAACCAATCTTGTGCATCCAATAAGTTCATTTGTGTCATTGGATGAACATTTAGGTCATTTTCGTCCTCCCTAGTCTTATTCTTGTCCAATTAGGGTTTTTATGCAATCTTGTGCATCCACTAGGTGTGTTTGTGACATTGGACGAACATTTAGGTCATTTTCGTCCTCCCTAGGCTTATTCTTGTCCAATTAGGGTTTTTAACCAATCTTGTGCATCCAATAAGTTCATTTGTGTCATTGGATGAACATTTAGGTCATTTTCGTCCTCCCTAGTCTTATTCTTGTCCAATTAGGGTTTTTATGCAATCTTGTGCATCCAATAGGTGTGCTTGTGTCATTGGACGAACATTTAGGTCATTTTCGTCCTCCCTAGGCTTATTCTTGTCCAATTAGGGTTTTTAACCAACCTTGTGCATCCAATAAGTTCATTTGTGTCATTGGAGGAACATTTAGGTCATTTTCGTCCTCCCTAGTCTTATTCTTGTCCAATTAGGGTTTTTATGCAATCTTGTGCATCCAATAGGTGTGTTTGTGTCATTGGACGAACATTTAGGTCATTTCCGTCCTCCCTAGGCTTATTCCTGTCCAATTAGGGTTTTTAACCAATCCTGTGCATCCAATAGGTGTGTTTGTTTCATTGGAGGAACATTTAGGTCATTTTCTTCCCCCCTAGTCTTATTCTTGTCCAATTAGGATTTTTATGCAATCTTGTGCATCCAATAGGTGTGTTTATGTCATTGGACGAACATTTAGGTCATTTTAGTCGTCCCTAGGCTTATTCTTGTCCAATTAGGGTTTTTAACCAATCTTGTGCATCCAATAAGTTCATTTGTGTCAGTAGACGAACATTTAGGTCATTTTCGTCCTCCCTAGGCTTATTCTTGTCCAATTAGGGTTTTTAACCAATCTTGTGCATCCAATAAGTTCATTTGTGTCATTGGACGAACATTTAGGTCATTTTCGTCCTCCCTAGGCTTATTCTTATCCAATTAGGGTTTTTAACCAATCTTGTGCATCCAATAAGTTCATTTGTGTCATTGGATGAACATTTAGGTCATTTTCGTCATCCCTTGTCTTATTCTTGTCCAATTAGGGTTTTAAATCAATCTTGTGCATCCAATATGTTAATTTGTGTCATTGGTTGAATATTTAGGTCATTTTCATCCTCTCTAGTCTTATTCTTGTCCAATTAGGGTTTTAAGCAATCTTGTGCATCCAATATGTGTTTTTGTGTCATTGGATGAACATTTAGGTCATTTTCGTCTTCCCTATGCTTATTCTTGTCCAATTAGGGTTTTTAACCAATCTTGAGCATCCAATAAGTTCATTTGTGTCATTGGATGAACATTAAGGTCATTCAATAGGTGTGTTTGTGTCGTTGGACGAACATTTAGGTCATTTTCGTCCTCCCTAGGCTTATTCTTGTCCAATTGGGGTTTTTAACAAATCTTGTGCATCCAATAAGTTCATTTGTGTGATTAGAAGAACATTTATGTCATTTTCGTCCTCCCGAGGCTTATTCTTGTCCAATTAGGGTTTTTAACCAATCATGTGCATCCAATAAGTTGATTTGTGTCATTGGATGAACATTTAGGTCATTTTCGTCCTCCCTAGGCTTATTCTTGTCCAATTAGGGTTTTTTTTACCAATCTTGTGCATCCAATAAGTTCATTTGTGTCATTGGATGAACATTTAGGTCATTTTCGTCCTCCCTAGGCTTATTCATGTCCAATTAGAGTTTTTAGCCAATCTTGTGCATCCAATAAGTTCATTTGTGTCATTGGAGGAACATTTAGGTCATTTTCGTCCTCCCTAGTCTTATTCTTGTCCAATTAGGGTTTTTATGCAATCTTGTGCATCCAATAGGTGTGCTTGTGTCATTGGACAAACATTTAGGTCATTTTCGTCCTCCCTAGGCTTATTCTTGTCCAATTAGGGTTTTTAACCAATCTTGTGCATCCAATAGGTGTGTTTGTGTCATTGGAGGAACATTTAGGTCATTTTCGTCCTCCCTAGTCTTATTCTTGTCCAATTAGGGTTTTTATGCAATCTTGTGCATCCAATAGGTGTGGTTGTGTCATTGGACGAACATTTAGGTCATTTTCGTCCTCCCTAGGCTTATTCTTTTCCAATTAGGGTTTTTAACCAACCTTGTGCATCCAATAAGTTCATTTGTGTAATATGATGAACATTTAGGTCATTTTCGTCATCCCTATGCTTATTCTTGTCCAATTAGGGTTTTTAACCAACCTTGTGCATCCAATAAGTTCATTTGTGTCATTGGTTGAACATTTAGGTCATTTTCGTCCTCCCTAGGCTTATTCTTGTCCAATTAGGGTTTTTAACCAACCTTGTGCATCCAATAAGTTCATTTGTGTCATTGGAGGAACATTTAGGTCATTTTCGTCCTCCCTAGGCTTATTCTTGTCCAATTAGGGTTTTTAACCAATCTTGTGCATCCAATAGGTGTGTTTGTGTCATTGGACGAACATTTTGTTCATTTTCGTCCTCCCTAGGCTTATTCTTGTCCAATTAGGGTTTTTAACCAACCTTGTGCATCCAATAAGATCATTTGTGTCATGGAGGAACATTTAGGTCATTTTCGTCCTCGCTAGTCTTATTCTTGTCCAATTAGGGTTTTTATGTAATCTTGTGCATCCAATAGGTGTGTTTGTGTCATTGGACGAACATTTAGGTCATTTTCGTCCTCCCTAGGCTTATTCTTGTCCAATTAGGGTTTTTAACCAATCTTGTGCCTCAAATAAGTTCATTTGGGTCATTAGACGAACATTTAGGTCAATTTCGTCCTCCCTAGGCTTATTCTTGTCCAAATAGGGTTTTTAACCAATCATGTGCATCCAATAAGTTGATTTGTGTCATTGGATGAACATTTAGGTCATTTTCGTCCTCCCTAGGCTTATTCTTGTCCAATTAGGGTTTTTAACCAATCTTGTGCATCCAATAGGTGTGTTTGTGTCATTGGACGAACATTTAGGTCATTTTCGTCCTCCCTAGGCTTATTCTTGTCCAATTAGGGTTTTTAACCAATCTTGTGCATCCAATAGGTGTGTTTGTGTCATTGGAGGAACATTTAGGTCATTTTCGTCCTCCCTAGTCTTATTCTTGTCCAATTAGGGTTTTTATGCAATCTTGTGCATCCAATAGGTGTGTTTGTGTCATTGGACCAACATTTAGGTCATTTTCGTCTTCCCTAGGCTTATTCTTGTCCAATTAGGGTTTTTTAACCAATCTTGTGCATCCAATATGTGTGTTTGTGTCATTGGATGAACATTTAGGTCATTTTCGTCCTCCCTAGGCTTATTCTTGTCCAATTAGGGTTTTTAACCAATCTTGTGCATCCAATAGGTGTGTTTGTGTCATTGGAGGAACATTTAGGTCATTTTCGTCCTCCCTAGGCTTATTCTTGTCCAATTAGGGTTTTTAACCAATCTTGTGCATCCAATAGGAGTGTTTGTGTCATTGGAGGAACATTTAGGTCATTTTCGTCCTCCCTAGGCTTATTCTTGTCGAATTTGGGTTTTTAACCAATCATGTGCATCCAATAAGTTGATTTGTGTCATTGGATGAACATTTAGGTCATTTTCGTCCTCCCTAGGCTTATTCTTGTCCAATTAGGGTTTTTAACCAATCTTGTGCATCCAATAAGTGTGTTTGTGTCATTGGATGAACATTTAGGTCATTTTCGTCCTCCCTAGGCTTATAATTGTCCAATATAGGTTATTAGCCAATCTGGTGCATCCAATAAGTTCATTTGTGTGATTGGACGAACATTTAGGTCATTTTCGTCCTCCCTAGGCTTATTCTTGTCCAATTAGGGTTTTTAACCAATCTTGTGTATCCATTAAGTTCAGTTGTGTCATTAGATGAACATTTAAGTCATTTTCGTCCACCCTAGGCTTATTCTTGTCCAATATAGGTTTTTAGCCAATCTGGTGCATCCAATAAGTTCATTTGTGTCATTGGATGAACATTTAGGTTATTTTCGTCCTCCCTAGTCTTATTCTTGCCCAATTAGGGTTTTAAGCAATCTTGTGCATCCAATATGTGTGTTTGTGTCATTGGATGAACATTTAGGTCATTTTCGTCCTCCCTAGTCTTATTCTTGTCCAATTAGGGTTTTTATGCAATCTTGTGCATCCAATAGGTGTGTTTGTGTCATTGGACGAACATTTAGGTCATTTTCGTCCTCCATAGGCTTATTCTTGTCCAATTAGGGTTTTTAACCAATCTTGTGCATCCAATAAGTTCATTTGTGTCATTGGTTGAACATTTAGGTCATTTTCGTCCTCCCTAGGCTTATTCTTGTCCAATTAGGGTTTTTAACCAATCTTGCGCATCCAATAAGTTCATTTGTGTCATTGTTTGAACATTTAGGTCATTTTCGTCCTCCCTAGGCTTATTCTTGTCCAATTAGGGTTTTTAACCAATCTTGTGCATCCAATAAGTTCATTTGTGTCATTGGATGAACATTTAGGTCATTTTCGTCCTCCCTAGGCTTATTCTTGTCCAATTAGGGTTTTTAACCAATCTTGTGCATCCAATAAGTTCATTTGTGTCATTGGATGAACATTTAGGTCATTATCGTCCTCCATAGTCTTATTCTTGTCTAATTAGGGTTTTAAGCAATCTTGTGCATCCAATATGTGTGTTTGTATCATTGGACGAACATTTAGGTCATTTTCGTCCTCCCTAGGCTTATTCTTGTCCAATTAGGGTTTTTAACCAATCTTGTGCATCCAATAAGTTCATTTGTGTCATTGGATGAACATTTAGGTCATTTTCGTCCTCCCTAGGCTTATTCTTGTCCAGTTAGGGTTTTTATGCAATCTTGTGCATCCAATAGGTGTGTTTGTGTCATTGGAGGAACATTTAGGTCATTTTCGTCCTCCCTAGTCTTATTCTTGTCCAATTAGGGTTTTTATGCAATCTTGTGCATCCAATAGGTGTGTTTGTGTCATTGGACGAACATTTAGGTCATTTTCGCCCTCCCTAGCCTTATTCTTGTCCAATTAGGGTTTTTAACCAAACTTGTGCATCCAATAAGTTCATTTATGTCATTGGATGATCAATTAGGTCATTTTCGTCCTCCCTAGGCATATTCTTGTCCAATTATGGTTTTTAACCAATCTTGTGCATCCAATAAGTTCATTTGTGTCATTGGATGAACATTTAGGTCATTTCGTCCTCCCTAGTCTTATTCTTGTCCAATTAGGGTTTTTATGCAATCTTGTGCATCCAATAGGTGTGTTTGTGTCATTGGAGGAACATTTAGGTCATTTTCGTCCTCCCTAGTCTTATTCTTGTCCAATTAGGGTTTTTATGCAATCTTGTGCATCCAATAAGTGTGTTTGTGTGTTATTGGACGAACATTTAGGTCATTTTCGTCCTCCCTAGGCTTATTCTTGTCCAATTAGGGTTTTTAACCAATCTTGTGCATCCAATAAGTTCATTTGTGTCATTGGATGAACATTTAGGTCATTTTCGTCCTCCCTAGTCTTATTCTTGTCCAATTGGGGTTTTTATGCAATCTTATGCATCCAATATGTGTGTTTGTGTCATTGGATGAACATTTAGGTCATTTTCGTTCTCCCTATGCTTATTCTTGTCCAATTAGGGTTTTTAACCAATCTTGTGCATACAATAAGTTCATTTGTGTCATTGGATGAACATTTAGGTCATTTTCGTCCTCCCTAGTCTTATTCTTGTCCAATTAGGGTTTTTATGCAATCTTGTGCATCCAATAGGTGTGTTTGTGTCATTGGACGAACATTTAGGTCATTTTCGTCCTCCCTAGGCTTATTCTTGTCCAATTAGGAGTTTTAACCAATCTTGTGCATCCAATAAGTTCATTTGTGTCATTGGATGAACATTTACGTCATTTTCGTCCTCCATAGGCTAAATCTTGTCCAATTAGGGGTTTTAGCCAATCTTGTGCAACCAATAACTTCATTTGTGTCATTGGATGAACATTTAGGTCATTTTCCTCCTCCCTAGGCTTATTCTTGTCAAATTAGGGTTTTTAACCAATCTTGTGCATCCAATAAGTTCATTTGTGTCATTGGATGAACATTTAGGTCATTTTCGTCCTCCCTTGTCTTATTCTTGTCCAATTAGGGTTTTAAGCAATCTTGTGCATCCAATATGTGTGTTTGTGTCATTGGATGAACATTTAGGTCATTTTCGTTCTCCCTATGCTTATTCTTGTCCAATTAGGGTTTTTAACCAATCTTGTGCATACAATAAGTTCATTTGTGTCATTGGATGAACATTTAGGTCATTTTCGTTCTCCCTATGCTTATTCTTTTCCAATTAGGGTTTTTAACCAATCTTGTGCATACAATAAGTTCATTTGTGTCATTGGACGAACATTTAGGTCATTTTCGTCCTTCCTAGGCTTATTCTTGTCCAATTAGGGTTTTTATGCAATCTTGTGCATCCAATAGGTGTGTTTGTGTCATTGGACGAACATTTAGGTCATTTTCGTCGTCCCTAGGCTTATTCTTGTCCAATTAGGGTTTTCAACCAATCTTGTGCATCCAATAAGTTCATTTGTGTCTTGGGATGAACATTTAGGTCATTTTCGTCCTCCATAGGCTTATTCTTGTCCAATTAGGGTTTTTAACCAATCTTGTGCATCCAATTGATGTGTTTGTCTCATTGGAGGAACATTTAGGTCATTTTCGTGCTCCCTAGGCTTATTCTTGTCCAATTAGGGTTTTCAACCAATCTTATGCATCCAATAAGTTCATTTGTGTCATTGGATGAACATTTAGGTCATTTTCGTCCTCCCTAGGCTTATTCTTGTCCAATTAGGGTTTTTAACCAATCTTGTGCATCCAATAAGTTCATTTGTGTCATTGGATGAACATTTAGGTCATTTTCGTCCTCCCTAGTCTTATTCTTGTCCAATTAGGGTTTTAAGCAATCTTGTGCATCCAATATGTGTGTTTGTGTCATTGGATGAACATTTAGGTCACTTTCGTCCTCCCTAGTCTTATTCATGTCCAATTAGGGTTTTTATGCAATCTTGTGCTTCCAATAGGTGTGTTTGTGTCATTGGACGAACATTTAGGTCATTTTCGCCCTCCCTAGGCTTATTCTTGTCCAATTAGGGTTTTTAACCAATCTTGTGCATCCAATAAGTTCATTTGTGTCATTGGGTGAACATTTAGGTCATTTTCGTCCTCCCTAGGCTTATTCTTCTCCAATTAGGGTTTTTAACCAATCTTGCGCATCCAATAAGTTCATTTGTGTCATTGGATGAACATTTAGGTCATTTTCGTCCTCCCTAGTCTTATTCTTGTCCAATTAGGGTTTTAAGCAATCTTGTGCATCCAATATGTGTGTTTGTGTCATTGGATGAACATTTAATTCATTTTCGTCCTCCCTATGCTTATTCTTGTCCAATTAGGGTTTTTAACCAATCTTGTGCATCCAATAAGTTCATTTGTGTCATTGGATGAACATTTAGGTCATTTTCATCCTCCCTACTCTTATTCTTGTCCAATTGGGGTTTCTATGCAATCTTGTGCATCCAATAGGTGTGTTTGTGTCATTGGAGGAACATTTAGTTCATTTTCGTCCTCCCTAGTCTTATTCTTGTCCAATTAGGGGTTTAATGCAATCTTGTGCATCCATTAGGTGTGTTTGTGTCATTGGACGACCATTTAGGACATTTTCGTCCTCCCTTGGCTTATTCTTGTCCAATTAGGGTTTTTAACAAATCTTGTGCTTCCAATAAGTTCATTTGTGTCATTGGATGAACATTTAGGTCATTTTCGTCCTCCCTAGGCTTGTTCTTGTCCAATTAGGGTTTTTAACCAATCTTGTGCATCCAATAGGTGTGTTTGTGTCATTGGATAAACATTTAGGTCATTTTCGTCCTCCGTAGTCTTATTCTTGTCCAATTAGGGTTTTTATGCAATCTTGTGCATCCAATAGGTGTGTTTGAGTCATTGGACGAACATTTAGGTCATTTTAGTCGTCCCTAGGCTTATTCTTGTCCAATTAGGGTTTTTAACCCATCTTGTGCATCCAATAAGTTCATTTGTGTCAGTAGACGAACATTTAGGTCATTTTCGTCCTCCCTAGGCTTATTCTTTTCCAATTATGGTTTTTAACCAATCTTGTGCATCCAATAAGTTCATTTGTGTCATTGGAGGAACATTTAGGTCATTTTCGTCCTCCCTAGACTTATTCTTGTCCAATTAGGGTTTTTATGCAATCTTGTGCATCCAATAGTTGTGTTTGTGTCATTGGACGAACATTTAGGTCATTTTCGTCGTCCCTAGGCTTATTCTTGTCCAATTAGGGTTTTTAACCAATCTTGTGCATCCAATAGGTGTGTTTGTGTCATTGGAGGAACATTTAGGTCATCTTCGTCCACCCTAGTCTTATTCTTGTCCAATTAGGGTTTTTATGCAATCTTGTGCATCCAATAGGTGTGTTTGTGTCATTGGAGGAACACTTAGGTCATTTTCGCCCTCCCTAGGCTTATTCTTTTCCAATTAGGGTTTTTAACCAATCTTGTGCATCCAAAAAGTTCATTTGTGTCATTGGATGAACATTTAGGTCATTTTCGTCCTCCCTAGGCTTATTCTTATCCAATTAGGGTTTTACAACCAATCTTGTGCATCCAATAAGTTCATTGATGTCATTGGAGGAACATTTAAGTCATCTTCGTCCTCCCTAGTCTTATTCTTGTCCAATTAAGGTTTTTATGCAATCTTGTGCATCCAATAGGTGTGTTTGTGTCATTGGACGAACATTTAGGTCATTTTCGTCGTCCCTAGGCTTATTCTTGTCCAATTAGGGTTTTTAACCAATCTTGTGCATCCAATAGGTGTGTTTGTGTCATTGGAGGAACATTTAGGTCATCTTCGTCCACCCTAGTCTTATTCTTGTCCAATTAGGGTTTTTATGCAATCTTGTACATCCAATAGGTGTGTTTGTGTCATTGGAGGAACATTTAGGTCATTTTCGCCCTCCCTAGGCTTATTCTTGTCCAATTAGGGTTTTTATCCAATCTTGTGCATCCAATAAGTTCATTTGTGTCATTGGATGAACGTTTAGGTCATTTTCGTCCTCCCTAGGCTTATTCTTATCCAATTAGGGTTTTTCAACCAATCTTGTGCATCCAATAAGTTCATTTGTTTCATTGGATGAACATTTAGGTCATTTTCGTCCTCCCTAGTCTTATTCTTGTCCAATTAGGGTTTTAAGCAACCTTGTGCATCCAATATGTTCATTTGTGTCATTGGATGAACATTTAGGTCATTTTTGTCCTCCCTAGGCTTATTCGTGTCCAATTAGTGTTTTTAACCAATCTTGTGCATCCAATAGGTGTGTTTGTGTCATTGGATAAACATTTAGGTCATTTTCGTCCTCCCTAGTCTTATTCTTGTCCAATTAGGGTTTTTATGCAATCTTGTGCATCCAATAGGTGTGTTTGTGTCATTAGACGCACATTAAAGTCATTTTCGTCCTCCATAGGCTTATTCTTGTCCAATTAGGGTTTTTAACCAATCATGTGCATCCAATAAGTTGCTTTGTGCCATTGGATGAACATTTAGGTCATTTTCGTCCTTCCTATGCTTATTCTTGTCCAACTAGGTTTTTAAACAATCTTGTGCGTCCAATAGGTGTGTCTATGTTCTTGGATAAACATTTAGGTTTTTTTCGTCCTCCCTAGTCTTATTCTTGTTCAATTAGGGTTTTTATGCAATCTTGTGAATCCAATAGGTGTGTTTGTGTTATTGGATGAACATTTAGGTCATTTTCACCCTTTCAGGCTTATTATTGTCCAATTAGGGTTTTTAAACAATCTTGTGCATCCAATAAGTTCATTTGTGTCATTGGATGAACATTTAGGTCATTTTCGTCCTCCCTAGGCTTATTCTTGTCCAACTAGGTTTTTAA
>JBBPBR010000127.1:249459-291037 GCA_037974775.1 Cicer pinnatifidum | reverse complement strand
GTCATTTTCGTCCTC
The DNA here is from genome assembly GCA_037974775.1 of Cicer pinnatifidum. NCBI lineage: Eukaryota > Viridiplantae > Streptophyta > Magnoliopsida > Fabales > Fabaceae > Cicer > Cicer pinnatifidum. The sequence continues at coordinate 291,022 of JBBPBR010000127.1, read as the reverse complement.
CCTAGGCTTATTCTTGTCCAATTAGGGTTTTTAACCAACCTTGTGCATCCAATAAGTTCATTTGTGTCATTGGAGGAACATTTAGGTCATTTTCGTCCTCCCTAGTCTTATTCTTGTCCAATTAGGGTTTTTATGCAATCTTGTGCATCCAATAGGTGTGTTTGTGTCATTGGACGAACATTTAGGTCATTTCCGTCCTCCCTAGGCTTATTCCTGTCCAATTAGGGTTTTTAACCAATCCTGTGCATCCAATAGGTGTGTTTGTTTCATTGGAGGAACATTAAGGTCATTTTCGTCCTCCCTAGTCTTATTCTTGTCCAATTAGGATTTTTATGCAATCTTGTGCATCCAATAGGTGTGTTTATGTCATTGGACGAACATTTAGGTCATTTTAGTCGTCCCTAGGCTTATTCTTGTCCAATTAGGGTTTTTAACCAATCTTGTGCATCCAATAAGTTCATTTGTGTCAGTAGACGAACATTTAGGTCATTTTCGTCCTCCCTAGGCTTATTCTTGTCCAATTAGGGTTTTTAACCAATCTTGTGCATCCAATAAGTTCATTTGTGTCATTGGACGAACATTTAGGTCGTTTTCGTCCTCCCTAGGCTTATTCTTATCCAATTAGGGTTTTTAACCAATCTTGTGCATCCAATAAGTTCATTTGTGTCATTGGATGAACATTTAGGTCATTTTCGTCATCCCTTGTCTTATTCTTGTCCAATTAGGGTTTTAAATCAATCTTGTGCATCCAATATGTTAATTTGTGTCATTGGTTGAATATTTAGGTCATTTTCATCCTCTCTAGTCTTATTCTTGTCCAATTAGGGTTTTAAGCAATCTTGTGCATCCAATATGTGTTTTTGTGTCATTGGATGAACATTTAGGTCATTTTCGTCTTCCCTATGCTTATTCTTGTCCAATTAGGGTTTTTAACCAATCTTGAGCATCCAATAAGTTCATTTGTGTCATTGGATGAACATTAAGGTCATTCAATAGGTGTGTTTGTGTCGTTGGACGAACATTTAGGTCATTTTCGTCCTCCCTAGGCTTATTCTTGTCCAATTGGGGTTTTTCACAAATCTTGTGCATCCAATAAGTTCATTTGTGTGATTAGAAGAACATTTATGTCATTTTCGTCCTCCCGAGGCTTATTCTTGTCCAATTAGGGTTTTTAACCAATCATGTGCATCCAATAAGTTGATTTGTGTCATTGGATGAACATTTAGGTCATTTTCGTCCTCCCTAGGCTTATTCTTGTCCAATTAGGGTTTTTAACCAATCTTGTGCATCCAATAAGTTCAGTTGTGTCATTGGATGAACATTTAGGTCATTTTTGTTCTCCCAAGGCTTATTCTTGTCCAATTAGGGTTTTTATGCAATCTTGTGCATCCAATAAGTTCATTTGTGTCATTGGAGGAACATTTAGGTCATTTTCGTCCTCGCTAAGCTTATTCTTGTCCAATTAGGTTTTTTAACCAATCATGTGCATCCAATAAGTTGATTTGTGTCATTGGACGAACATTTAGGTCATTTTCGTCCTCCATAGGCTTATTATTGTCCAATTAGGGTTTTTAACCAATCTTGTGCATCCAATAAGTTCATTGGTGTCATTGGATGAACATTTAGGTCATTTTCGTCCTCCCTAGGCTTATTCATGTCCAATTAGGGTTTTTAGCCAATCTTGTGCATCCAATAAGTTCATTTGTGTCATTGGAGGAACATTTAGGTCATTTTCGTCCTCCCTAGTCTTATTATTGTCCAATTAGGGTTTTTATGCAATCTTGTGCATCCAATAGGTGTGCTTGTGTCATTGGACGAACATTTAGGTCATTTTCGTCCTCCCTAGGCTTATTCTTGTCCAATTAGGGTTTTTAACCAATCTTGTGCATCCAATAGGTGTGTTTGTGTCATTGGAGGAACATTTAGGTCATTTTCGTCCTCCCTAGTCTTATTCTTGTCCAATTATGGTTTTTATGCAATCTTGTGCATCCAATAGGTGTGTTTCTGTCATTGGACGAACATTTAGGTCATTTTCGTCGTCCCTAGGCTTATTCTTGTCCAATTAGGGTTTTTAACCAACCTTGTGCATCCAATAAGTTCATTTGTGTCATTGGATGAACATTTAGGTCATTTTCGTCCTCCCTAGGCTTATTCTTGTCCAATTAAGGTTTTTAACCAATCTTGTGCATCCAATAAGTTCATTTGTGTCATTGGATGAACATTTAGGTCATTTTCGCCCTACCTATGCTTATTCTTGTCCAATTAGGGTTTTTAACCAATCTTGTGCATACAATAAGTTCATTTGTGTCATTGGATGAACATTTAGGTCATTTTCGTCCTCCCTAGTCTTATTCTTGTCCAATTAGGGTTTTTATGCAATTTTGTGCATCCAATAGGTGTGTTTGTGTCATTGGTGGAACATTTAGGACAGTTTCGTCCTCCCTAGTCTTATTCTTGTCCAATTAGGGTTTTTATGCAATATTGTGCATCCAATAGGTGTGTTTGTCTCATTAAACGAACATTTAGATCATTTTCGAACTCCCTAGGCTTATTCTTGTCCAATTAGGGTTTTTAACCAACCTTGTGCATCCAATAAGTTCATTTGTGTCATTGGATGAACATTTAGGTCATTTTCGTCCTCCCTAGGCTTATTCATGTCCAATTAGGGTTTTTAGCCAATCTTGTGCATCCAATAAGTTCATTTGTGTCATTGGAAGAACATTTAGGTCATTTTCGTCCTCCCTAGTCTTATTCTTGTCCAATTAGGGTTTTTATGCAATCTTGTGCATCCAATAGGTGTGTTTGTGTCATTGGAGGAACATTTAGGTCATTTTCGTCCTCCCTAGTCTTACTCTTGTCCAATTAGGGTTTTTATGCAATCTTGTGCATCTAATAGGTGTGTTTGTGTCATTGGACGAACATTTAGGTCATTTTCGTCCTCCCTAGGCTTATTCTTGTCCAATTAGGGTTTTTAACCAATCTTGTGCATCCAATAAGTTCATTTGTGTCATTGGATGAACATTTAGGTCATTTTCGTCCTCCCTAGTCTTAGTCTTGTCCAATTAGGGTTTTAAGCAATCTTGTGCATCCAATATGTGTGTTTGTGTCATTGGATGAACATTTAGGTCATTTTCGTCCTCCCTAGGCTTATTCTTGTCCAATTTGGGTTTTTAACCAATCTTGTGCATACAATAAGTTCATTTGTGTCATTGGATGAACATTTAGGTCAATTTCGTCCTCCCTAGTCTTATTCTTGTCCAATTAGGGTTTTTATGCAATCTTGTGCATCGAATAAGTTCATTTGTGTCATTGGATGAACATTTAGGTCATTTTCGTCCTCCCTAGGCTTATTCTTGTCCAATTAGGGTTTTTAACCAATCTTGTGCATCCAATAAGTTCATTTGTGTCATTGGATGAACATTTAGGTCATTTTCGTCCTCCCTAGGCTTATTCTTGTCCAATTAGGGTTTTTAACCAATCTTGTTCATCCAATAAGTTCATTTGTGTCATTGGATGAACATTTAGGTCATTTTCGTCCTCCCTAGGCTTATTCTTGTCCAATTAGGTATTTTAACCAATCTTGTGCATCCAATAAGTTCATTTGTGTCATTGGATGAACATTTAGGTCATTTTCGTCCTCCCTAGGCTTATTCTTGTCCAATTAGGGTTTTTAACCAATCTTGTGCATCCAATAAGTTCATTTGTGTCATTGGATGAACATTTAGGTCATTTTCGTCCTCCCTAGGCTTATTCTTGTCCAGTTAGGGTTTTTAACCAACCTTGTGCATCCAATAAGTTCATTTGTGTCATTGGAGGAACATTTAGGTCATTTTTCGTCCTCCCTAGTCTTATTCTTGTCCAATTCGGGTTTTTATGCAATCTTGTACATCCATTAGGTGTGTTTGTGTCATTGGACGAACATTTAGGTCATTTTCGTCCTCCCTAGGCTTATTCTTGTCCAATTAGGGTTTTTAACCAATCTTGTGCATCCAATAAGTTCATTTGTGTCATTGGATGAACATTTAGGTCATTTTCGTCCTCCCTAGGCTTATTCTTGTCCAATTAGGGTTTTTAACAAATCTTGTGCATCCAATAAGTTTATTTGTGTCATTGGAGGAACATTTAGGTCATTTTCGTCCTCCCTAGTCTTATTCTTGTCCAATTAGGGATTTTATTCAATCTTGTGCATCCAATAGGTGTGTTTGTGTCATTGGACGAACATTTAGGTCATTTTCGTCCTCTCTAGGCTTATTCTTGTGCAATTAGGGTTTTTAACCAACATTGTGCATCCAATAAGTTCATTTGTGTCATTGGTTGAACATTTAGGTCATTTTCGTCCTCCCTAGGCTTATTCTTGTCCAATTAGGGTTTTTAACCAACCTTGTGCATCCAATAAGTTCATTTGTGTCATTGGAGGAACATTTAGGTCATTTTCGTCCTCCCTAGTCTTATTCTTGTCCAATTAGGGTTTTTATGCAATCTTGTGCATCCAATAGGTGTGTTTGTGTCATTGGACGAACATTTAGGTCATTTCCGTCCTCCCTAGGCTTATTCCTGTCCAATTAGGGTTTTTAACCAATCCTGTGCATCCAATAGGTGTGTTTGTTTCATTGGAGGAACATTTAGGTCATTTTCTTCCCCCCTAGTCTTATTCTTGTCCAATTAGGATTTTTATGCAATCTTGTGCATCCAATAGGTGTGTTTATGTCATTGGACGAACATTTAGGTCATTTTAGTCGTCCCTAGGCTTATTCTTGTCCAATTAGGGTTTTTAACCAATCTTGTGCATCCAATAAGTTCATTTGTGTCAGTAGACGAACATTTAGGTCATTTTCGTCCTCCCTAGGCTTATTCTTGTCCAATTAGGGTTTTTAACCAATCTTGTGCATCCAATAAGTTCATTTGTGTCATTGGACGAACATTTAGGTCATTTTCGTCCTCCCTAGGCTTATTCTTATCCAATTAGGGTTTTTAACCAATCTTGTGCATCCAATAAGTTCATTTGTGTCATTGGATGAACATTTAGGTCATTTTCGTCATCCCTTGTCTTATTCTTGTCCAATTAGGGTTTTAAATCAATCTTGTGCATCCAATATGTTAATTTGTGTCATTGGTTGAATATTTAGGTCATTTTCATCCTCTCTAGTCTTATTCTTGTCCAATTAGGGTTTTAAGCAATCTTGTGCATCCAATATGTGTTTTTGTGTCATTGGATGAACATTTAGGTCATTTTCGTCTTCCCTATGCTTATTCTTGTCCAATTAGGGTTTTTAACCAATCTTGAGCATCCAATAAGTTCATTTGTGTCATTGGATGAACATTAAGGTCATTCAATAGGTGTGTTTGTGTCGTTGGACGAACATTTAGGTCATTTTCGTCCTCCCTAGGCTTATTCTTGTCCAATTGGGGTTTTTAACAAATCTTGTGCATCCAATAAGTTCATTTGTGTGATTAGAAGAACATTTATGTCATTTTCGTCCTCCCGAGGCTTATTCTTGTCCAATTAGGGTTTTTAACCAATCATGTGCATCCAATAAGTTGATTTGTGTCATTGGATGAACATTTAGGTCATTTTCGTCCTCCCTAGGCTTATTCTTGTCCAATTAGGGTTTTTTTTACCAATCTTGTGCATCCAATAAGTTCATTTGTGTCATTGGATGAACATTTAGGTCATTTTCGTCCTCCCTAGGCTTATTCATGTCCAATTAGAGTTTTTAGCCAATCTTGTGCATCCAATAAGTTCATTTGTGTCATTGGAGGAACATTTAGGTCATTTTCGTCCTCCCTAGTCTTATTCTTGTCCAATTAGGGTTTTTATGCAATCTTGTGCATCCAATAGGTGTGCTTGTGTCATTGGACAAACATTTAGGTCATTTTCGTCCTCCCTAGGCTTATTCTTGTCCAATTAGGGTTTTTAACCAATCTTGTGCATCCAATATGTGTGTTTGTGTCATTGGAGGAACATTTAGGTCATTTTCGTCCTCCCTAGTCTTATTCTTGTCCAATTAGGGTTTTTATGCAATCTTGTGCATCCAATAGGTGTGTTTCTGTCATTGGACGAACATTTAGGTCATTTTCGTCGTCCCTAGGCTTATTCTTGTCCAATTAGGGTTTTTAACCATCCTTGTGCGTCCAATAAGTTCATTTGTGTCATTGGATGAACATTTAGGTCATATTCGTCCTCCCTAGGCTTATTCTTGTCCAATTAGGGTTTTTAACCAATCTTGTGCATCCAATAAGTTCATTTGTGTCACTGGATTAACATTTAGGTCAATTTCGTCCTACCTATGCTTATTCTTGTCCAATTAGGGTTTTTAACCAATCATGTGCTTCCAATAAGTTCATTTGTGTCATTGGATGAATATTTAGGTCATTTTCGTCCTCCCTAGTCTTATTCTTGTCCAATTAGGGTTTTTATGCAATTTTGTGCATCCAATAGGTGTGTTTGTGTCATTGGTGGAACATTTAGGTCATTTTCGTCCTCCCTAGTCTTATTCTTGTCCAATTAGGGTTTTTATGCAATCTTGTGCATCCAATAGGTGTGTTTGTCTCATTAAACGAACATTTAGATCATTTTCGAACTCCCTAGGCTTATTCTTGTCCAATTAGGGTTTTTAACCAACCTTGTGCATCCAATAAGTTCATTTGTGTCATTGGATGAACATTTAGGTCATATTCGTCCTCCGTAGGCTTATTCTTGTCCAATTAGGGTTTTTAACCAATCTTGTGCATCCAATAAGTTCATTTGTGTCATTGGATGAACATTTAGGTCATTTTCGTCCTCCCTAGTCTTATTTTTGTCCAATTAGGGTTTTTATGCAATCTTGTGCATCCAATAGCTGTGTTTGTGTCATTGGATGAACATTTTGGTCATTTTCGTCCTCCCTAGTCTTATTCTTGTCCAATTAGGGTTTTTATTCACTCTTGTGCATCCAATAGGTGTGTTTGTGTCATTGGAGGAACATTTAGGTCATTTTCGTCCTCCCTAGGCTTATTCTTGTCCAATTAGGGTTATTAACCAACCTTGTGCATCCAATAAGTTCATTTGTGTCATTGGAGGAACATTTAGGTCATTTTTGTCCTCCCTAGTCTTATTCTTGTCCAATTAGGATTTTTATGCAATCTTGTGCATCCAATAGGTGTGTTTGTGTCATTGGACGAACATTTAGGTCATTTTCGTCCTCCCTAGGCTTATTCTTGTCTAATTAAGGTTTTTAACCAATCTTGTGCATCCAATAAGTTCATTTGTGTCATTAGACGAACATTTAGGTCATTTTCGTCCTCCCTAGGCTTATTCTTGTCCAATTAGGGTTTTTAACCAATCGTGTGCATCCAATAAGTTGATTTGTGTCATTGGATGAACATTTAAGTCATTTTCGTCTTCCCAAGGCTTATTCTTGTCCAATTAGGGTTTTAAACCAATCTTGTGCATCCAATAGGTGTGTTTGTGTCATTGGATAAACATTTAGGTCATTTTCGTCCTCCCTAGTCTTATTCTTGTCCAATTAGGGTTTTAAGCAATCTTGTGCATCCAATATGTGTTTTTGTGTCATTGGATGAACATTTAGGTCATTTTCGTCTTCCCTATGCTTATTCTTGTCCAATTAGGGTTTTTAACCAATCTTGTGCATCCAATAAGTTCATTTGTGTCATTGGATGAACATTAAGGTCATTCAATAGGTGTGTTTGTGTCGTTGGACGAACATTTAGGTCATTTTCGTCCTCCCTAGGCTTATTCTTTTCCAATTGGGGTTTTTAACAAATCTTGTGCATCCAATAAGTTCATTTGTGTCATTAGAAGAACATTTATGTCATTTTCGTCCTCCCTAGGCTTATTCTTGTACAATTAGGGTCTTTAACCAATCATGTGTATCCAATAAGTTGATTTGTGTCATTGGATGAACATTTAGGTCATTTTCGTCCTCCCTAGGCTTATTCTTGTCGAATTAGGGTTTTTAACCAATCTTGTGCATCCAATAAGTTCAGTTGTGTCATTGGATAAACATTTAGGTCATTTTTGTTCTCCCAAGGCTTATTCTTGTCCAATTAGGGTTTTTATGCAATCTTGTGCATCCAATAAGTTCATTTGTATCATTGGAGGAACATTTAGGTCATTTTCGTCCTCCCTAAGCTTATTCTTGTCCAATTAGGGTTTTTAACCAATCATGTGCATCCAATAAGTTGATTTGTGTCATTGGACGAACATTTAGGTCATTTTCGTCCTCCTTAGGCTTATTATTGTCCAATTAGGGTTTTTAACCAATCTTGTGCATCCAATAAGTTCATTTGTGTCATTGGATGAACATTTAGGTCATTTTCGTCCTCCCTAGGCTTATTCATGTCCAATTAGGGTTTTTAGCCAATCTTGTGCATCCAATAAGTTCATTTGTGTCATTGGAGGAACATTTAGGTCATTTTCGTCCTCCCTAGTCTTATTATTGTCCAATTAGGGTTTTTATGCAATCTTGTGCATCCAATAGGTGTGCTTGTGTCATTGGACGAACATTTAGGTCATTTTCGTCCTCCCTAGGCTTATTCTTGTCCAATTAGGGTTTTTAACCAATCTTGTGCATCCAATAGGTGTGTTTGTGTCATTGGAGGAACATTTAGGTCATTTTCGTCCTCCCTAGTCTTATTCTTGTCCAATTATGGTTTTTATGCAATCTTGTGCATCCAATAGGTGTGTTTCTGTCATTGGACGAACATTTAGGTCATTTTCGTCGTCCCTAGGCTTATTCTTGTCCAATTAGGGTTTTTAACCAACCTTGTGCATCCAATAAGTTCATTTGTGTCATTGGATGAACATTTAGGTCATTTTCGTCCTCCCTAGGCTTATTCTTGTCCAATTAAGGTTTTTAACCAATCTTGTGCATCCAATAAGTTCATTTGTGTCATTGGATGAACATTTAGGTCATTTTCGCCCTACCTATGCTTATTCTTGTCCAATTAGGGTTTTTAACCAATCTTGTGCATACAATAAGTTCATTTGTGTCATTGGATGAACATTTAGGTCATTTTCGTCCTCCCTAGTCTTATTCTTGTCCAATTAGGGTTTTTATGCAATTTTGTGCATCCAATAGGTGTGTTTGTGTCATTGGTGGAACATTTAGGACAGTTTCGTCCTCCCTAGTCTTATTCTTGTCCAATTAGGGTTTTTATGCAATATTGTGCATCCAATAGGTGTGTTTGTCTCATTAAACGAACATTTAGATCATTTTCGAACTCCCTAGGCTTATTCTTGTCCAATTAGGGTTTTTAACCAACCTTGTGCATCCAATAAGTTCATTTGTGTCATTGGATGAACATTTAGGTCATTTTCGTCCTCCCTAGGCTTATTCTTGTCCAATTAGGGTTTTTAACCAATCTTGTGCATCCAATAAGTTCATTTGTGTCATTGGATGAACATTTAGGTCATTTTCGCCCTACCTATGCTTATTCTTGTCCAATTAGGGTTTTTAACCAATCCTGTGCTTCCAATAAGTTCATTTGTGTCATTGGATGAACATTTAGGTCATTTTCGTCCTCCCTAGGCTTATTCTTGTCCAATTAGGGTTTTTATGCAATTTTGTGCATCCAATAGGTGTGTTTGTGTCATTGGTGGAACATTTAGGTCATTTTCGTCCTCCCTAGTCTTATTCTTGTCCAATTAGGGTTTTTATGCAATCTTGTGCATTCAATAGGTGTGCTTGTGTCGTTGGACGAACATTTAGGTCATTTTCGTCCTCGCTAGGCTTATTCTTGTCCAATTGGGGTTTTTAACAAATCTTGTGCATCCAATAAGTTCATTTGTGTCATTAGACGGACATTTATGTCATTTTCGTCCTCCCTAGGCTTATTCTTGTCCAATTAGGGTTTTTAACCAATCATGTGCATCCAATAAGTTGATTTGTGTCATTGGATGAACATTTAGGTCATTTTCGTCCTCCCTAGTCTTATTCTTGTCCAATTAGGGTTTTTATGCAATCTTGTGCATCCAATAGGTGTGTTTGTGTCATTGGAGGAACATTTAGGTCATTTTCGTACTCCCTAGTCTTATTCTTGTCCAATTAGGGTTTTTATGCAATCTTGTGCATCCAATAGGTGTGTTTGTGTCATTGGAGGAACATTTAGGTCATTTTCGTCCTCCCTAGTCTTATTCTTGTCCAATTAGGGTTTTTATGCAATCTTGTGCATCCAATAGGTGTGTTTGTGTCATTGGACGAACATTTAGGTCATTTTCGTCCTCCCTAGGCTTATTCTTGTCCAATTAGGGTTTTTAACCAATCTTGTGCATCCAATAAGTTCATTTGTGTCATTGGATGAACATTTAGGTAATTTTCGTCGTCCTTAGTCTTATTCTTGTCGAATTAGGTTTTTATGCAATCTTGTGCATCCAATAGGTGTGTTTGTGTCATTGGAGGAACATTTAGGTCATTTTCGTCCTCCCTAGTCTTATTCTTGTCCAATTAGGGTTTTTATGCAATCTTGTGCATCCAATAGGTGTGTTTGTGTCATTGGAAGAACATTTAAGTCATTTTCGTCCTCCTTAGGCTTATTCTTGTCCAATTAGTGTTTTTAACCAATCTTGTGCATCCAATAAGTTCATTTGTGTCATTGGATGAACATTTAGGTCATTTTCGTCCTCCCTAGGCTTATTCTTGTCCAATTAGGGTTTTTAGCCAATCTTGTGCATCCAATAAGTTCATTTGTGTCATTGGAGGAACATTTAGGTCATTTTCGTCCTCCTTAGTCTTATTCTTGTCCAATTAGGGTTTTTATGCAATCTTGTGCATCCAATAGGTGTGTTTGTGTCATTGGAGGAACATTTAGGTCATTTTCGTCCTCCCTAGTCTTATTCTTGTCCAATTAGGGTTTTATGCAATCTTGTGCATCCAATATGTGGGTTTGTGTCATTGGATGAACATTTAGGTCATTTTCGTCCTCCTTATGCTTATTCTTGTCCAATTAGGGTTTTTAACCAATCTTGTGCATCCAATAAGTTCATTTGTGTCATTGGATGAACATTTAGGTCATTTTCGTCCTCCCTAGGCTTATTCTTGTCCAATTAGGGTTTTTAACCAATCTTGTGCATCCAATAAGTTCATTTGTGTCATTGGATGAACATTTAGGTCATATACGTCCTCCCTAGGCTTATTCTTGTCCAATTAGAGTTTTTATCCAATCTTGTGCATCCAATAAGTTCATTTGTGTCATTGGATGAACATTTAGGTCATTTTCGTCCTCCCTAGGCTTATTCTTGTCCAATTAGGGTTTTTAACCAATCTTGTGCATCCAATAAGTTCATTTGTGTCGTTGGATGAACATCTTGGTCATTTTCGTCCTCACTAGGCTATTCTTGTCCAATTAGGGTTTTTAACCAATCTTGTGCATCCAATAAGTTCATTTGTGTCATTGGATGAACATTTAGGTCATTTTCGTCCTCCCTAGTCTTATTCTTGTCCAATTAGGGTTTTTAACCAATCTTGTGCATCCAATAAGTTCATTTGTGTCATTGGATGAACATTTAGGTCATTTTCGTCCTCCCTAGGCTTATTCTTGTCCAATTATGGTTTTCAACCAATCTTGTGCATCCAATAAGTTCATTTGTGTCATTGGATGAACATTTAGGTCATTTTCGTCCTCCCTAGGCTTATTCTTGTCCAATTAGGGTTTTTAACCAATCTTGTGCATCCAATAAGTTCATTTGTGTCATTGGATGAACATTTAGGTCATTTTCGTCCTCCCTAGGCTTATTCTTGTCCAATTAGGGTTTTTAACCAATCTTGTGCATCCAATAAGTTCATTTGTGTCATTGGAGGAACATTTAGGTCATTTTCGTCCTCCCTTGTCTTATCCTTGTCCAATTATGGTTTTTATGCAATCTTGTGCATCCAATTGGTGTGTTTGTGTCATTGGAGGAACATTTAGGTCATTTTCGTGCTCCCTAGGCTTATTCTTGTCCAATTAGGGATTTCAACCAATCTTGTGCATCCAATAAGTTCATTTGTGTCATTGGATGAACATTTAGGTCATTTTCGTCCTCCCTAGGCTTATTCTTGTCCAATTAGGGTTTTTAACCAATCTTGTGCATCCAATAAGTTCATTTGTGTCATTGGAGGAACATTTAGATCATTTTCGTCCTCCCTAGGCTTATTCTTGTACAATTAGGGTTTTTAACCAATCTTGGGCATCCAATAAGTTCATTTGTGTCATTGGATGAACATTTAGGTCATTTTCGTCCTCCCTAGGCTTATTCTTGTCCAATTAGTGTTTTTAGCCAATCTTGTGCATCCAATAAGTTCATTTGTGTCATTGGAGGAACATTTAGGTCATTTTCGTCCTCCCTAGTCTTATTCTTGTCCAATTAGGGTTTTTAGCCAATCTTGTGCATCCAATAAGTTCATTTGTGTCATTGGAGGGGCATTTAGGTCATTTTCGTCCTCCCTAGGCTTATTCTTGTCCAATTAGGGTTTTCACCCAATCATGTGCATCCAATAAGTTGATTTGTGTCATTGGATGAACATTTAGGTCATTTTCGTCCTCCCTAGGCTTATTCTTGTCCAATTAGGGTTTTTAGCCAATCTTGTGCATCCAATAAGTTCATTTGTGTCATTGGAGGAACATTTAGGTCATTTTCGTCCTCCCTAGTCTTATTCTTGTCCAATTAGGGTTTTTATGCAATCTTGTGCATCCAATAGGTGTGTTTGTGTCATTGGACGAACATTTAGGTCATTTTCGCCCTCCTTAGGCTTATTCTTGTCCAATTAGGGTTTTTAACCAATCTTGTGCATCCAATAAGTTCATTTGTGTCATTGGATGAACATTTAGGTCATTTTCGTCCTCCCTAGTCTTATTCTTGTCCAATTAGGGTTTTAAGCAATCTTGTGCATCCAATATGTGTGTTTGTGTCATTGGATGAACATTTAGGTCATTTTCCTCCTCCCTGTGCTTTTTCTTGTCCAATTAGGGTTTTTAACCAATCTTGTGCATCCAATAAGTTCATTTGTGTCATTAGACGAACATTTAGGTCATTTTTATCCTCCCTAGGCTTATTCTTGTCCAATTAGGGTTTTTAACCAATCATGTGCATCCAATAAGTTGATTTGTGTCATTGGATGAACATTTAGGTCATTTTCGTCCTCCCTAGGCTTATACTTGTCCAATTAGTGTTTTTAGCCAATCTTGTGCATCCAATAAGTTCATTTGTGTCATTGGAGGAACATTTAGGTCATTTTCGTCCTCCCTAGTCTTATTCTTGTCCAATTAGGGTTTTTATGCAATCTTGTGCATCCAATAGGTGTGCTTGTGTCATTGGACGAACATTTAGGTCATTTTCGTCCTCCCTAGGCTTATTCTTGTCCAATTAGGGTTTTTAACCAATCTTGTGCATCCAATAGGTGTGTTTTTTGTCATTGGAGGAACATTTAGGTCATTTTCGTCCTCCCTAGTCTTATTCTTGTCCAATTAGGGTTTTTATGCAATCTTGTGCATCCAATAGGTGTGTTTCTGTCATTGGACGAACATTTAGGTCATTTTCGTCGTCCCTAGGCTTATTCTTGTCCAATTAGGGTTTTTAACCAACCTTGTGCGTCCAATAAGTTCATTTGTGTCATTGGATGAACATTTAGGTCATATTCGTCCTCCCTAGGCTTATTCTTGTCCAATTAGGGTTTTTAACCAATCTTGTGCATCCAATAAGTTCATTTGTGTCACTGGATTAACATTTAGGTCATTTTCGTCCTACCTATGCTTATTCTTGTCCAATTAGGGCTTTTAACCAATCCTGTGCTTCCAATAAGTTCATTTGTGTCATTGGATGAACATTTAGGTCATTTTCGTCCTCCCTAGTCTTATTCTTGTCCAATTAGGGTTTTTAACCATTCTTGTGCTTCCAATAAGTTCATTTGTGTCATTAGACGAACATTTAGGTCATTTTCGTCCTCCCTAGGCTTATTCTTGTCCAATTAGGGTTTTTAACCAATCATGTGCATCCAATAAGTTAATTTGGGTCATTGGATGAACATTTAGGTCATTTTCGTCCTCCCTAGGCTTATTCTTGTCCAATTAGGGTTTTTAGCCAATCTTGTGCATCCAATAAGTTCATTTGTGTCATTGGACGAACATTTAGGTCATTTTCGTCTTCCGTAGGATTATTCTTGTCCAATTAGGGTTTTTAACCAATCCTGTGCATCCAATAGGTGTGTTTGTGTCATTGGATAAACATTTAGGTCATTTTCGTCCTCCCTAGTCTTATTCTTGTCCAATTAGGGTTTTTATGTAATCTTGTGCATTCAATAGGTGTGTTTGTGTCGTTTGACGAACATTTAAGTCATTTTCGTCCTCCCTAGGCTTATTCTTGTCCAATTGGGGTTTTTAACAAATCTTGTGCATCCAATAAGTTCTATTGTGTCATTAGACGGACATTTATGTCATTTTCGTCCTCCCTAGGCTTATTCTTGTCCAATTAGGGTTTTTAACCAATCATGTGCATCCAATAAGTTGATTTGTGTCATTGGATGAACATTTAGGTCATTTTCGTCCTCCCTAGGCTTATTCTTGTCCAATTAGGGTTTTTAACCAATCTTGTGCATCCAATAAGTTCAGTTGTATCATTGGATGAACATTTAGGTCATTTTTGTTATCCAAAGGCTTATTCTTGTCCAATTAGGGTTTTTATGCAATCTTGTGCATCCAATAAGTTCATTTGTGTCATTGGAGGAACATTTAGGTCATTTTCGTCCTCCCTACGCTTATTCTTGTCCAATTAGGGTTTTTAACCAATCATGTGCATCCAATAAGTTGATTTGTGTCATTGGACGAACATTTAGGTCATTTTCGTCCTCCTTAGGCTTGTTATTGTCCAATTAGGGTTTTTAACCAATCTTGTGCATCCAATAAGTTCATTTGTGTCATTGGATGAACATTTAGGTCATTTTTGTCCTCCCTAGGCTTATTCATGTCCAATTAGGGTTTTTAGCCAATCTTGTGCATCCAATAAGTTCATTTGTGTCATTGGAGGAACATTTAGGTCATTTTCGTCCTCCCTAGTCTTATTGTTGTCCAATTAGGGTTTTTATGCAATCTTGTGCATCCAATAGGTGTGCTTGTGTCATTGGACGAACATTTAGGTCATTTTCGTCCTCCCTAGGCTTATTCTTGTCCAATTAGGGTTTTTAACCAATCTTGTGCATCCAATAGGTGTGTTTGTGTCATTGGAGGAACATTTAGGTCATTTTCGTCCTCCCTAGTCTTATTCTTGTCCAATTAGGGTTTTTATGCAATCTTGTGCATCCAATAGGTGTGTTTCTGTCATTGGACGAACATTTAGGTAATTTTCGTCGTCCCTAGGCTTATTCTTGTCCAATTAGGGTTTTTAACCAACCTTGTGCATCCAATAAGTTCATTTGTGTCATTGGATGAACATTTAGGTCATTTTCGTCCTCCCTAGGCTTATTCTTGTCCAATTAGAGTTTTTAACCAATCTTGTGCATCCAATAAGTTCATTTGTGTCATTGGATGAACATTTAGGTCATTTTCGTCCTACCTATGCTTATTCTTGTCCAATTAGGGTTTTTAACCAATCATGTGCTTCCAATAAGTTCATTTGTGTCATTGGATGAACATTTAGGTCATTTTCGTCCTCCCTAGTCTTATTCTTGTCCAATTAGGGTTTTTATGCAATTTTGTGCATCCAATAGGTGTGTTTGTGTCATTGGTGGAACATTTAGGTCATTTTCGTCCTCCCTAGTCTTATTCTTGTCCAATTAGGGTTTTTATGCAATCTTGTTCATTCAATAGGTGTGCTTGTGTCGTTGGACGAACATTTAGGTCATTTTCGTCCTCGCTAGGCTTATTCTTGTCCAATTGGGGTTTTTAACAAATCTTGTGCATCCAATAAGTTCATTTGTGTCATTAGACGGACATTTATGTCATTTTCGTCCTCCCTAGGCTTATTCTTGTCCAATTAGGGTTTTTAACCAATCATGTGCATCCAATAAGTTGATTTGTGTCATTGGATGAACATTTAGGTCATTTTCGTCCTCCCTAGGCTTATTCTTGTCCAATTAGGGTTTTTAACCAATCTTGTGCATCCAATAAGTTCAGTTGCATCATTGGATGAACATTTAGGTCATTTTTGTTCTCCAAAGGCTTATTCTTGTCCAATTAGGGTTTTTATGCAATCTTGTGCATCCAATAAGTTCATTTGTGTCATTGGAGGAACATTTAGGTCATTTTCGTCCTCCCTAAGCTTATTCTTGTCCAATTAGGGTTTTTAACCAATCATGTGCATCCAATAGGTGTGCTTGTGTCATTGGACGAACATTTAGGTCATTTTCGTCCTCCCTAGGCTTATTCTTGTTCAATTAGGGTTTTTAACCAATCTTGTGCATCCAATAGGTGTGTTTGTGTCATTGGAGGAACATTTAGGTCATTTTCGTCCTCCCTAGTCTTATTCTTGTCCAATTAGGGTTTTTATGCAATCTTGTGCATCCAATAGGTGTGTTTCTGTCATTGGACGAACATTTAGGTCATTTTCGTCGTCCCTAGGCTTATTCTTGTCCAATTAGGGTTTTTAACCAACCTTGTGCATCCAATAAGTTCATTTGTGTCATTGGATGAACATTTAGGTCATTTTCGTCCTCCCTAGGCTTATTCTTGTCCAATTAAGGTTTTTAACCAATCTTGTGCATCCAATAAGTTCATTTGTGTCATTGGATGAACATTTAGGTCATTTTCGCCCTACCTATGCTTATTCTTGTCCAATTAGGGTTTTTAACCAATCTTGTGCATACAATAAGTTCATTTGTGTCATTGGATGAACATTTAGGTCATTTTCGTCCTCCCTAGTCTTATTCTTGTCCAATTAGGGTTTTTATGCAATTTTGTGCATCCAATAGGTGTGTTTGTGTCATTGGTGGAACATTTAGGACAGTTTCGTCCTCCCTAGTCTTATTCTTGTCCAATTAGGGTTTTTATGCAATATTGTGCATCCAATAGGTGTGTTTGTCTCATTAAACGAACATTTAGATCATTTTCGAACTCCCTAGGCTTATTCTTGTCCAATTAGGGTTTTTAACCAACCTTGTGCATCCAATAAGTTCATTTGTGTCATTGGATGAACATTTAGGTCATTTTCGTCCTCCCTAGGCTTATTCTTGTCCAATTAGGGTTTTTAACCAATCTTGTGCATCCAATAAGTTCATTTGTGTCATTGGATGAACATTTAGGTCATTTTCGTCCTCCCTAGTCTTATTCTTGTCCAATTAGGGTTTTTAACCAATCCTGTGCTTCCAATAAGTTCATTTGTGTCATTGGATGAACATTTAGGTCATTTTCGTCCTCCCTAGTCTTATTCTTGTCCAATTAGGGTTTTTATGCAATTTTGTGCATCCAATAAGTTAATTTGGGTCATTGGATAACATTTAGGTCATTTTCGTCCTCCCTAGGCTTATTCTTGTCCAATTAGGGTTTTTAGCCAATCTTTTGCATCCAATAAGTTCAGTTGTATCATTGGATGAACATTTAGGTCATTTTTGTTCTCCAAATGCTTATTCTTGTCCAATTAGGGTTTTTAACCAATCTTGTGCATCCAATAGGTGTGTTTGTGTCATTGGAGGAACATTTAGGTCATTTTCGTCCTCCCTAAGCTTATTCTTGTCCAATTAGGGTTTTTAACCAATCATGTGCATCCAATAAGTTGATTTGTGTCATTGGACGAACATTTAGGTCATTTTCGTCCTCCTTAGGCTTATTCTTGTCCAATTAGGGTTTTTAACCAATCTTGTGCATCCAATAAGTTCATTTGTGTCATTGGATGAACATTTAGGTCATTTTCGTCCTCCCTAGTCTTATTCTTGTCCAATTAGGGTTTTTAACCAATCCTGTGCTTCCAATAAGTTCATTTGTGTCATTAGACGAACATTTATGTCATTTTCGTCCTCCCTAGGCTTATTCTTGTCCAATTAGGGTTTTTAACCAATCATGTGCATCCAATAAGTTAATTTGGGTCATTGGATAACATTTAGGTCATTTTCGTCCTCCCTAGGCTTATTCTTGTCCAATTAGGGTTTTTAGCCAATCTTTTGCATCCAATAAGTTCAGTTGTATCATTGGATGAACATTTAGGTCATTTTTGTTCTCCAAATGCTTATTCTTGTCCAATTAGGGTTTTTAACCAATCTTGTGCATCCAATAGGTGTGTTTGTGTCATTGGAGGAACATTTAGGTCATTTTCGTCCTCCCTAAGCTTATTCTTGTCCAATTAGGGTTTTTAACCAATCATGTGCATCCAATAAGTTGATTTGTGTCATTGGACGAACATTTAGGTCATTTTCGTCCTCCTTAGGCTTATTATTGTCCAATTGGGGTTTTTAACAAATCTTGTGCATCCAATAAGTTCATTTGTGTCATTAGACGAACATTTATGTCATTTTCGTCCTCCCTAGGCTTATTCTTGTCCAATTAGGGTTTTTTACCAATCATGTGCATCCAATAAGTTGATTTGTGTCATTGGATAACATTTAGGTCATTTTCGTCCTCCCTAGGCTTATTCTTGTCCAATTAGGGTTTTTAACCAATCTTGTGCATCCAATAAGTTCAGTTGTATCATTGGATGAACATTTAGGTCATTTTTGTTCTCCAAAGGCTTATTCTTGTCCAATTAGGGTTTTTATGCAATCTTGTGCATCCAATAAGTTCATTTGTGTCATTGGAGGAACATTTAGGTCATTTTCGTCCTCCCTAAGCTTATTCTTGTCCAATTAGGGTTTTTAACCAATCATGTGCATCCAATAGGTGTGCTTGTGTCATTGGACGAACATTTAGGTCATTTTCGTCCTCCCTAGGCTTATTCTTGTTCAATTAGGGTTTTTAACCAATCTTGTGCATCCAATAGGTGTGTTTGTGTCATTGGAGGAACATTTAGGTCATTTTCGTCCTCCCTAGTCTTATTCTTGTCCAATTAGGGTTTTTATGCAATCTTGTGCATCCAATAGGTGTGTTTCTGTCATTGGACGAACATTTAGGTCATTTTCGTCGTCCCTAGGCTTATTCTTGTCCAATTAGGGTTTTTAACCAACCTTGTGCATCCAATAAGTTCATTTGTGTCATTGGATGAACATTTAGGTCATTTTCGTCCTCCCTAGGCTTATTCTTGTCCAATTAAGGTTTTTAACCAATCTTGTGCATCCAATAAGTTCATTTGTGTCATTGGATGAACATTTAGGTCATTTTCGCCCTACCTATGCTTATTCTTGTCCAATTAGGGTTTTTAACCAATCTTGTGCATACAATAAGTTCATTTGTGTCATTGGATGAACATTTAGGTCATTTTCGTCCTCCCTAGTCTTATTCTTGTCCAATTAGGGTTTTTATGCAATTTTGTGCATCCAATAGGTGTGTTTGTGTCATTGGTGGAACATTTAGGACAGTTTCGTCCTCCCTAGTCTTATTCTTGTCCAATTAGGGTTTTTATGCAATATTGTGCATCCAATAGGTGTGTTTGTCTCATTAAACGAACATTTAGATCATTTTCGAACTCCCTAGGCTTATTCTTGTCCAATTAGGGTTTTTAACCAACCTTGTGCATCCAATAAGTTCATTTGTGTCATTGGATGAACATTTAGGTCATTTTCGTCCTCCCTAGGCTTATTCTTGTCCAATTAGGGTTTTTAACCAATCTTGTGCATCCAATAAGTTCATTTGTGTCATTGGATGAACATTTAGGTCATTTTCGCCCTACCTATGCTTATTCTTGTCCAATTAGGGTTTTTAACCAATCCTGTGCTTCCAATAAGTTCATTTGTGTCATTGGATGAACATTTAGGTCATTTTCGTCCTCCCTAGGCTTATTCTTGTCCAATTAGGGTTTTTATGCAATTTTGTGCATCCAATAGGTGTGTTTGTGTCATTGGTGGAACATTTAGGTCATTTTCGTCCTCCCTAGTCTTATTCTTGTCCAATTAGGGTTTTTATGCAATCTTGTGCATTCAATAGGTGTGCTTGTGTCGTTGGACGAACATTTAGGTCATTTTCGTCCTCGCTAGGCTTATTCTTGTCCAATTGGGGTTTTTAACAAATCTTGTGCATCCAATAAGTTCATTTGTGTCATTAGACGGACATTTATGTCATTTTCGTCCTCCCTAGGCTTATTCTTGTCCAATTAGGGTTTTTAACCAATCATGTGCATCCAATAAGTTGATTTGTGTCATTGGATGAACATTTAGGTCATTTTCGTCCTCCCTAGTCTTATTCTTGTCCAATTAGGGTTTTTATGCAATCTTGTGCATCCAATAGGTGTGTTTGTGTCATTGGAGGAACATTTAGGTCATTTTTGTCCTCCCTAGTCTTATTCTTATCCAATTAGGGTTTTTATGAAATCTTGTGCATCCAATAGGTGTGTTTGTGTCATTGGACGAACATTTAGGTCATTTTCGTCCTCCCTAGGCTTATTCTTGTCCAATTAGGGTTTTTAACCAATCTTGTGCATCCAATAAGTTCATTTGTGTCATTGGATTAACATTTAGGTCATTTTCGTCCTCCCTAGGCTTATTCTTGTCTAATTAGGGTTTTTAACCAATCTTGTGCATCCAATAAGTTCATTTGTGTCATTGGATGAACATTTAGGTCATTTTCGTCCTCCATAGGCTTATTCTTGTCCAATTAGGGTTTTTAACCAATCTTGTGCATCCAATAAGTTCATTTGTGTCATTGGATGAACATTTAGGTCATTTTCGTCCTCCCTAGGCTTATTCTTGTCCAATTAGGGTTTTTATGCAATCTTGTGCATCCAATAGGTGTGTTTGTGTCTTTGGAGGAACATTTAGGTCATTTTCGTCCTCCTTAGTCTTATTCTTGTCCAATTAGGGTTTTTATGCAATCTTGTGCATCCAATAGGTGTGTTTGTGTCATTGGACGAACATTTAGGTCATTTTCGTCCTCCCTAGTCTTATTCTTGTCCAATTAGGGTTTTTAACCAACCTTGTGCATCCAATAAGTTCATTTGTGTCATTGGTTGAACATTTAGGTCATTTTCATCCTCCCTAGGCTTATTCTTGTCCAATTAGGGTTTTTAACCAATCTTGTGCATCCAATAGGTGTGTTTGTGTCATTGGATGAACATTTAGGTCATTTTCGTCCTCCCTAAGCTTATTCTTGTCCAATTAGGGTTTTTAACCATTCTTGTGCATCCAATAAGTTCATTTGTGTCATTGGATGAACATTTAGGTCATTTTCGTCCTCCCTAGGCTTATTCTTGTCCAATTAGGGTTTTTAACCAATCTTGTGCATCCAATAAGTTCATTTGTGTCATTGGATGAACATTTAGGTCATTTTGGTCCTCCCTAGGCTTATTCTTGTCCAATTATGGTTTTCAACCAATCTTGTGCATCCAATAAGTTCATTTGTGTCATTGGATGAACATTTAGGTCATTTTCGTCCTCCCTAGGCTTATTCTTGTCCAATTAGGGTTTTTAACCAATCTTGTGCATCCAATAAGTTCATTTGTGTCATTGGATGAACATTTAGGTCATTTTCGTCCTCCCTAGGCTTATTCTTGTCCAATTAGGGTTTTTAACCAATCTTGTGCATCCAATAAGTTCATTTGTGTCATTGGAGGAACATTTAGGTCATTTTCGTCCTCCCTTGTCTTATCCTTGTCCAATTATGGTTTTTATGCAATCTTGTGCATCCAATTGGTGTGTTTGTGTCATTGGAGGAACATTTAGGTCATTTTCGTGCTCCCTAGGCTTATTCTTGTCCAATTAGGGATTTCAACCAATCTTGTGCATCCAATAAGTTCATTTGTGTCATTGGATGAACATTTAGGTCATTTTCGTCCTCCCTAGGCTTATTCTTGTCCAATTAGGGTTTTTAACCAATCTTGTGCATCCAATAAGTTCATTTGTGTCATTGGATGAACATTTAGGTCATTTTCGTCCTCCCTAGGCTTATTCTTGTCCAATTAGGGTTTCTAACCAATCTTGTGCATCCAATAGGTGTATTTGTGTCATTGGATGAACATTTAGCTCATTTTCGTCCTCCCTAGGCTTATTCTTGTCCAATTAGGGTTTTTAAGCAATCTTGTGCATCCAATAAGTTCATTTGTGTCATTGGATGAACATTTAGGTCATTTTCGTCCTCCCTAGGCTTATTCTTGTCCAATTAGGGTTTTTAGCCAATCTTGTGCATCGAATGAGTTCATTTGTGTCATTGGATGAACATTTAGGTCATTTTCGTCCTCCATAGTCATATTCTTGTCCAATTAGGGTTTTAAGCAATCTTGGGCATCCAATATATGTGTTTGTGTCATTGGATGAACATTTAGGTCATTTTCGTCCTCCTTATGCTTGTTCTTGTCCAATTAGGGTTTTTAACCAATCATGTGCATCCAATAAGTTGATTTGTGTCATGGGATGAACATTTAGGTCATTTTCGTCCTCCCTAGGCTTATTCTTGTCCAATTAGGGTTTTTAACCAATCATGTGCATCCAATAAGTTGATTTGTGTCATTGGATGAACATTTAGGTCATTTTCGTCCTCCCTAGGCTTATTCTTGTCCAATTAGGGTTTTTAACCAGTCTTGTGCATCCAATAGGTGTGTTTGTGTCATTGGAGGAACATTTAGGTCATTTTCGTCCTCCCTAGTCTTATTCTGGTCCAATTAGGGTTTTTATGCTATCTTGTGCATCCAATAGGTGTGTTTGTGTAATTGGACGAACATTTAGGTCATTTTCGTCGTCCCTAGGCTTATTCTTGTCCAATTAGGGTTTTTAACCAACCTTGTGCATCCAATAAGTTCATTTGTGTCATTGGATGAACATTTAGGTCATTTTCGTCCTCCCTAGGCTTATTCTTGTCCAATTAGGGTTTTTAACCAATCTTGTGCCTCCAATAAGTTCATTTGTGTCATTAGACGAACATTTAGGTCATTTTCGTCCTCCCTAGGCTTATTCTTGTCCAATAAGGGTTTTTAACCAATCATGTGCATCCAATAAGTTTATTTGTGTCATTGGATGAACATTTAGGTCATTTTCGTCCTCCCTAGGCTTATTCTTGTCCAATTAGGGTTTTTAACCAATCTTGTGCATCCAATAAGTTCAGTTGTATCATTGGATGAACATTTAGGTCATTTTTGTTCTCCAAAGGCTTATTCTTGTCCAATTAGGGTTTTTATGCAATCTTGTGCATCCAATAAGTTCATTTGTGTCATTGGAGGAACATTTAGGTCATTTTCGTCCTCCCTAAGCTTATTCTTGTCCAATTAGGGTTTTTAACCAATCATGTGCATCCAATAAGTTGATTTTTGTCATTGGACGAACATTTAGGTCATTTTCGTCCTCCTTAGGCTTATTATTGTCCAATTAGGGTTTTTAACCAATCTTGTGCATCCAATAAGTTCATTTGTGTCATTGGATGAACATTTAGGTCATTTTCGTCCTCCCTAGGCTTATTCATGTCCAATTAGGGTTTTTAGCCAATCTTGTGCATCCAATAAGTTCATTTGTGTCATTGGAGGAATATTTAGGTCATTTTCGTCCTCCCTAGTCTTATTCTTGTCCAATTCGGGTTTTTATGCAATCATGTGCATCCAATAGGTGTGCTTGTGTCATTGGACGAACATTTAGGTCATTTTCGTCCTCCCTAGGCTTATTCTTGTCCAATTAGGGTTTTTAACCAATCTTGTGCATCCAATAGATGTGTTTGTGTCATTGGAGGAACATTTAGGTCATTTTCGTCCTCCCTAGTCTTATTCTTGTCCAATTAGGGTTTTTATGCAATCTTGTGCATCCAATAGGTGTGTTTGTGTCATTGGACGAACATTTAGGACATTTTCGTCCTCCCTAGGCTTATTCTTGTCCAATTAGGGTTTTTAACCAATCTTGTGCATCCAATAGGTGTGTTTGTGTCATTGGAGGAACATTTAGGTCATTTTCGTCCTCCCTAGTCTTATTCTTGTCCAATTAGGGTTTTTATGCAATCTTGTGCATCCAATAGGTGTGTTTCTATCATTGGACGAACATTTAGGTCATTTTCGTCGTCCCTAGGCTTATTCTTGTCCAATTAGGGTTTTTAACCAACCTTGTGCATCCAATAAGTTCATTTGTGTCATTGGATGAACATTTAGGTCATTTTCGTCCTCCCTAGGCTTATTCTTGTCCAATTAGGGTTTTTAACCAATCTTGTGCATCCAATAAGTTCATTTGTGTCATTGGATGAACATTTAGGTCATTTTCGCCCTACCTATGCTTATTCTTGTCCAATTAGGGTTTTTAACCAATCTTGTGCTTCCAATAAGTTCATTTGTGTCATTGGATGAACATTTAGGTCATTTTCGTCCTCCCTAGTCTTATTCTTGTCCAATTAGGGTTTTTATGCAATTTTGTGCATCCAATAGGTGTGTTTGTGTCATTGGTGGAACATTTAGGACATTTTCGTCCTCCCTAGTCTTATTCTTGTCCAATTAGGGTTTTTATGCAATATTGTGCATCCAATAGGTGTGTTTGTCTCATTAAACGAACATTTAGATCATTTTCGAACTCCCTAGGCTTATTCTTGTCCAATTAGGGTTTTTAACCAACCTTGTGCATCCAATAAGTTCATTTGTGTCATTGGATGAACATTTAGGTCATTTTCGTCCTACCTATGCTTATTCTTGTCCAATTAGGGTTTTTAACCTATCCTGTGCTTCCAATCAGTTCATTTGTGTCATTGGATGAACATTTAGGTCATTTTCGTCCTCCCTAGTCTTATTCTTGTCCAATTAGGGTTTTTATGCAATTTTGTGCATCCAATAGGTGTGTTTGTGTCATTGGTGGAACATTTAGGTCATTTTCGTCCTCCCTAGTCTTATTCTTGTCCAATTAGGGTTTTTATGCAATCTTGTGCATTCAATAGGTGTGCTTGTGTCGTTGGACGAACATTTAGGTCATTTTCGTCCTCGCTAGGCTTATTCTTGTCCAATTGGGGTTTTTAACAAATCTTGTGCATCCAATAAGTTCATTTGTGTCATTAGACGGACATTTATGTCATTTTCGTCCTCCCTAGGCTTATTCTTGTCCAATTAGGGTTTTTAACCAATCATGTGCATCCAATAAGTTGATTTGTGTCATTGGATGAACATTTAGGTCATTTTCGTCCTCCCTAGTCTTATTCTTGTCCAATTAGGGTTTTTATGCAATCTTGTGCATCCAATAGGTGTGTTTGTGTCATTGGAGGAACATTTAGGTCATTTTCGTACTCCCTAGTCTTATTCTTGTCCAATTAGGGTTTTTATGCAATCTTGTGCATCCAATAGGTGTGTTTGTGTCATTGGAGGAACATTTAGGTCATTTTCGTCCTCCCTAGTCTTATTCTTGTCCAATTAGGGTTTTTATGCAATCTTGTGCATCCAATAGGTGTGTTTGTGTCATTGGACGAACATTTAGGTCATTTTCGTCGTCCCTAGGCTTATTCTTGTCCAATTAGGGTTTTTAACCAACCTTGTGCATCCAATAAGTTCATTTGTGTCATTGGATGAACATTTAGGTCATTTTCGTCCTCCCTAGGCTTATTCTTATTCAATTAGGGTATTAAACAAATCTTGTGCATCCAATAAGTTCATTTGTGTCATTGGATAAACATTTAGGTCATTTTCGTCCTTCCTAGTTTTATTCTTGTCCAATTAGGGTATTTTTTTGTAATCTTGTGCATCCAATAGGTGTGTTTGTGTCATAGGACGAACATTTAGGTCATTTTCGTCCTCCCTAGGCTTATTCTTGTCCAATTAGGGTTTTTAACCAATCTTGTGCATCCAATAGGTGTGTTTGTGTCATTGGAGGAACATTTAGGTCATTTTTGTCCTCCCTAGTCTTATTCTTGTCCAATTAGGGTTTTTATGCAATCTTGTGCATCCAATAGGTGTGTTTGTGTCATTGGAGGAACATTTAGGTCATTTTCGTCCTCCCTAGGCTTATTCTTGTCCAATTAGGGTTTTTAGCCAATCTTGTGCATCCAATAAGTTCATTTGTGTCATTGGAGGAACATTTAGGTCATTTTCGTCCTCCCTAGTCTTATTATTGTCCAATTAGGGTTTTTATGCAATCTTGTGCATCCAATAGGTGTGCTTGTGTCATTGGACGAACATTTAGGTCATTTTCGTCCTCCCTAGGCTTATTCTTTTCCAATTAGGGTTTTTAACCAATCTTGTGCATCCAATAGGTGTGTTTGTGTCATTGGAGGAACATTTAGGTCATTTTCGTCCTCCCTAGTCTTATTCTTGTCCAATTAGGGTTTTTATGCAATCTTGTGCATCCAATAGGTGTGTTTCTGTCATTGGACGAACATTTAGGTCATTTTCGTCGTCCCTAGGCTTATTCTTGTCCAATTAGGGTTTTTAACCAACCTTGTGCATCCAATAAGTTCATTTGTGTCATTGGATGAACATTTAGGTCATTTTCGTCCTCCCTAGGCTTATTCTTGTCCAATTAAGGTTTTTAACCAATCTTGTGCATCCAATAAGTTCATTTGTGTCATTGGATGAACATTTAGGTCATTTTCGCCCTACCTATGCTTATTCTTGTCCAATTAGGGTTTTTAACCAATCTTGTGCATACAATAAGTTCATTTGTGTCATTGGATGAACATTTAGGTCATTTTCGTCCTCCCTAGTCTTATTCTTGTCCAATTAGGGTTTTTATGCAATTTTGTGCATCCAATAGGTGTGTTTGTGTCATTGGTGGAACATTTAGGACAGTTTCGTCCTCCCTAGTCTTATTCTTGTCCAATTAGGGTTTTTATGCAATATTGTGCATCCAATAGGTGTGTTTGTCTCATTAAACGAACATTTAGATCATTTTCGAACTCCCTAGGCTTATTCTTGTCCAATTAGGGTTTTTAACCAACCTTGTGCATCCAATAAGTTCATTTGTGTCATTGGATGAACATTTAGGTCATTTTCGTCCTCCCTAGGCTTATTCATGTCCAATTAGGGTTTTTAGCCAATCTTGTGCATCCAATAAGTTCATTTGTGTCATTGGAGGAACATTTAGGTCATTTTCGTCCTCCCTAGTCTTATTCTTGTCCAATTAGGGTTTTTATGCAATCTTGTGCATCCAATAGGTGTGCTTGTGTCATTGGACGAACATTTAGGTCATTTTCGTCCTCCCTAGGCTTATTCTTGTCCAATTAGGGTTTTTAACCAATCTTGTGCATCCAATAGGTGTGTTTTTTGTCATTGGAGGAACATTTAGGTCATTTTCGTCCTCCCTAGTCTTATTCTTGTCCAATTAGGGTTTTTATGCAATCTTGTGCATCCAATAGGTGTGTTTCTGTCATTGGACGAACATTTAGGTCATTTTCGTCGTCCCTAGGCTTATTCTTGTCCAATTAGGGTTTTTAACCAACCTTGTGCGTCCAATAAGTTCATTTGTGTCATTAGACGAACATTTAGGTCATTTTCGTCCTCCCTAGGCTTATTCTTGTCCAATTAGGGTTTTTAACCAATCATGTGCATCCAATAAGTTAATTTGGGTCATTGGATGAACATTTAGGTCATTTTCGTCCTCCCTAGGCTTATTCTTGTCCAATTAGGGTTTTTAGCCAATCTTGTGCATCCAATAAGTTCATTTGTGTCATTGGACGAACATTTAGGTCATTTTCGTCTTCCGTAGGATTATTCTTGTCCAATTAGGGTTTTTAACCAATCCTGTGCATCCAATAGGTGTGTTTGTGTCATTGGATAAACATTTAGGTCATTTTCGTCCTCCCTAGTCTTATTCTTGTCCAATTAGGGTTTTTATGTAATCTTGTGCATTCAATAGGTGTGTTTGTGTCGTTGGACGAACATTTAGGTCATTTTCGTCCTCCCTAGGCTTATTCTTGTCCAATTGGGGTTTTTAACAAATCTTGTGCATCCAATAAGTTCATTTGTGTCATTAGACGGACATTTATGTCATTTTCGTCCTCCCTAGGCTTATTCTTGTCCAATTAGGGTTTTTAACCAATCATGTGCATCCAATAAGTTGATTTGTGTCATTGGATGAACATTTAGGTTATTTTCGTCCTCCCTAGGCTTATTCTTGTCCAATTAGGGTTTTTAACCAATCTTGTGCATCCAATAAGTTCAGTTGTATCATTGGATGAACATTTAGGTCATTTTTGTTCTCCAAAGGCTTATTCTTGTCCAATTAGGGTTTTTATGCAATCTTGTGCATCCAATAAGTTCATTTGTGTCATTGGAGGAACATTTAGGTCATTTTCGTCCTCCCTAAGCTTATTCTTGTCCAATTAGGGTTTTTAACCAATCATGTGCATCCAATAAGTTGATTTGTGTCGTTGGACGAACATTTAGGTCATTTTCGTCCTCCTTAGGCTTATTATTGTCCAATTAGGGTTTTTAACCAATCTTGTGCATCCAATAAGTTCATTTGTGTCATTGGATGAACATTTAGGTCATTTTCGTCCTCCCTAGGCTTATTCATGTCCAATTAGGGTTTTTAGCCAATCTTGTGCATCCAATAAGTTCATTTGTGTCATTGGAGGAACATTTAGGTCATTTTCGTCCTCCCTAGTCTTATTATTGTCCAATTAGGGTTTTTATGCAATCTTGTGCATCCAATAGGTGTGCTTGTGTCATTGGACGAACATTTAGGTCATTTTCGTCCTCCCTAGGCTTATTCTTGTCCAATTAGGGTTTTTAACCAATCTTGTGCATCCAATAGGTGTGTTTGTGTCATTGGAGGAACATTTAGGTCATTTTCGTCCTCCCTAGTCTTATTCTTGTCCAATTAAGGTTTTTATGCAATCTTGTGCATCCAATAGGTGTGTTTGTGTCATTGGACGAACATATAGGTCATTTTCGTCCTCCCTAGGCTTATTCTTGTCCAATTAGGGTTTTTAACCAACCTTGTGCATCCAATAAGTTCATTTGTGTCATTGGTTGAACATTTAGGTCATTTTCATCCTCCCTAGGCTTATTCTTGTCCAATTAGGGTTTTTAACCAATCTTGTGCATCGAATAAGTTCATTTGTGTCATTGGATGAACATTTAGGTCATTTTCATTCTCCCTAGGCTTATTCTTGTCCAATTAGGGTTTTTAACCAACCTTGTGCATCCAATAAGATCATTTGTGTCATGGAGGAACATTTAGGTCATTTTCGTCCTCCCTAGTCTTATTCTTGTCCAATTAGGGTTTTTATGTAATCTTTTGCATCCAATAGGTGTGTTTGTGTCATTGGACGAACATTTAGGTCATTTTCGTCCTCCCTAGGCTTATTCTTGTACAATTAGGGTTTTTAACCAACCTTGTGCATCCAATAAGTTCATTTGTGTCATTGGTTGAACATTTAGGTCATTTTCGTCTTCCCTAGGCTTATTCTTGTCCAATTAGGGTTTTTAACCAACCTTGTGCATCCAATAAGTTCATTTGTGTCATTGGAGGAACATTTAGGTCATTTTCGTCCTCCCTAGTCTTATTCTTGTCCAATTAGGGTTTTATGTAATCTTGTGCATCCAATATGTGTGTTTGTGTCATTGGACGAACATTTAGGCCATTTTCGTCCTCCATAGGCTTATTCTTGTCCAATTAGGGTTTTTAACCAACCTTGTGCATCCAATAAGTTCATTTGTGTCATTGGTTGAACATTTAGGTCATTTTCGTCCTCCCTAGGCTTATTCTTTTCCAACTATGGTTTTTAACCAACCTTGTGCTTCTAATAAGTTCATTTGTGTCATTGGAGGAACATTTAGGTCATTTTCGTCCTCCCTAGTCTTATTCTTGTCCAATTAGGGTTTTTATGCAATCTTGTGCATCCAATAGGTGTGTTTGTGTCATTGGACGAACATTTAGGTCATTTTCGCCCTCCCTAGGCTTATTCTTGTCCAATTAGGGTTTTTAACCAATCTTGTGCATCCAATAAGTTCATTTGTGTCATTGGATGAACATTTAGGTCATATTCGTCCTCCCTAGGCTTATTCTTGTCCAATTAGGGTTTTTAACCAATCTTGTGCATCCAATAAGTTCATTTGTGTCATTGGATGAACATTTAGGTCATTTTCGTCCTCCCTAGTTTTATTCTTGTCTAATTAGGGTTTTAAGCAATCTTGTGCATCCAATATGTGTGTTTGTGTCATTGGATGAACATTTAGGCCATTTTTGTCCTCCCTAGGCTTATTCTTGTCCAATTAGGGTTTTTAACCATTCTTGTGCATCCAATAAGTTCATTTGTGTCATTGGATGAACATTTAGGTCATTTTCGTCCTCCCTAGGCTTATTCTTGTCCAATTAGGGTTTTTAACCAATCTTGTGCATCCAATAAGTTCATTTGTGTCATTCAATGAACATTTAGGTCATTTTCGTCCTCCCTAGGCTTATTCTTGTCCAATTAGGGTTTTTAACCAATCTTGTGCATCCAATAAGTTCATTTGTGTCATTGGATGAACATTTAGGTCATTTTCGTCCTCCCTAGTCTTATTCTTGTCCAATTAGGGTTTTTAACCAATCCTGTGCTTCCAATAAGTTCATTTGTGTCATTGGATGAACATTTAGGTCATTTTCGTCCTCCCTAGTCTTATTCTTGTCCAATTAGGGTTTTTATGCAATATTGTGCATCCAATAGGTGTGTTTGTCTCATTAAACGAACATTTAGATCATTTTCGAACTCCCTAGGCTTATTCTTGTCCAATTAGGGTTTTTAACCAACCTTGTGCATCCAATAAGTTCATTTGTGTCATTGGATGAACATTTAGGTCATTTTCGTCCTCCCTAGGCTTATTCTTGTCCAATTAGGGTTTTTAACCAATCTTGTGCATCCAATAAGTTCATTTGTGTCATTGGATGAACATTTAGGTCATTTTCGTCCTACCTATGCTTATTCTTGTCCAATTAGGGTTTTTAACCAATCATGTGCTTCCAATAAGTTCATTTGTGTCATTGGATGAACATTTAGGTCATTTTCGTCCTCCCTAGTCTTATTCTTGTCCAATTAGGGTTTTTATGCAATTTTGTGCATCCAATAGGTGTGTTTGTGTCATTGGTGGAACATTTAGGACATTTTCGTCCTCCCTAGTCTTATTCTTGTCCAATTAGGGTTTTTATGCAATATTGTGCATCCAATAGGTGTGTTTGTCTCATTAAACGAACATTTAGATCATTTTCGAACTCCCTAGGCTTATTCTTGTTCAATTAGGGTTTTTAACCAACCTTGTGCATCCAATAAGTTCATTTGTGTCATTGGATGAACATTTAGGTCATTTTCGTCCTCCCTAGGCTTATTCTTGTCCAATTAGGGTTTTTAACCAATCTTGTGCATGCAATAAGTTCATTTGTGTCATTGGATGAACATTTAGGTCATTTTCGTCCTCCCTAGGCTTATTCTTATCCAATTAGGGTTTTTAACCAATCTTGTGCATCCAATAAGTTCATTTGTGTCATTGGATGAACATTTAGGTCATTTTCGTCCTCTCTAGTCTTATTCTTGTCCAATTAGGGTTTTTAACCAATCTTGTGCATCCAATAAGTTCATTTGTGTCATTGGATGAACATTTAGGTCATTTTCGTCCACCCTAGGCATATTCTTGTCTAATTAGGGTTTTTAACCAATCTTGTGCATCCAATAAGTTCATTTGTGTCATTGGATAAACATTTAGGTCATTTTCGTCCTCCCTAGTCTTATTCTTGTCCAATTAGGGTTTTTATGGAATCTTGTGCATCCAATAGGTGTGTTTGTGTCATTAGACGAACATTTAGGTCATTTTCGTCCTCCCTAGGCTTATTCTTGTCCAATTAGGGTTTTTAACCAATCATGTGCATCCAATAAGTTGATTTGTGTCATTGGATGAACATTTAGGTCATTTTCGTCCTCCCTAGGCTTATTCTTGTCCAATTAGGGTTTTTAACCAATCTTGTGCATCCAATAAGTTTATTTGTGTCATTGGAAGAACATTTAGGTCATTTTCCTGTTCCCTAGGCTTATTCTTGTCCAATTAGGGTTTTTAACCAATCTTGTGCATCCAATAAGTTCATTTGTGTCATTGGATGAACATTTAGGTCATTTTCGTCCTCCCTAGTCTTATTCTTGTCCAATTAGGGTTTTTATTCAATCTTGTGCATCCAATAGGCGTGTTTGTGTCATTGGAGGAACATTTAGGTCATTTTCGTCCTCCCTAGTCTTATTCTTGTCCAATTAGGGTTTTTATGCAATCTTGTGCATCCAACAGGTGTGTTTGTGTCATTGGACGAACATTTAGGTCATTTTCGCCCTCCCTAGGCTTATTCTTGTCCAATTATCGTTTTTAACCAACCTTGTGCATCCAATAAGTTCATTTGTGTCATTGGATGAACATTTAGGTCATTTTCGTCCTCCCTAGGCTTATTCTTGTCCAATTAGGGTTTTTAACCAATCTTGTGCATCCAATAAGTTCATTTGTGTCATTGGATGAACATTTAGGTCATTTTCGTCCTCCCTAGTCTTATTCGTGTCCAATTAGGGTTTTTATGCAATCTTGTGCATCCTATAGGTGTGTTTGTGTCATTGGTGGAACATTTAGGTCATTTTCGTCCTCCCTAGTCTTATTCTTGTCGAATTAGGGTTTTTATGCAATCTTGTGCATCCAATAGGTGTGTTTGTGTCATTGGAGGAACATTTAGGTCATTTTCGTCCTCCCTAGTCTTATTCTTGTCCAATTAGAGATTTTATGCAATCTTGTGCATCCAATAGGTGTGTTTGTGTCATTGGACGAACATTTAGGTCATTTTCGTCCTCCCTAGGCTTATTCTTGTCCAATTAGGGTTTTTAACCAATCTTGTGCATCCAATAGATGTGTTTGTGTCATTGGAGGAACATTTAGGTCATTTTCGTCCTCCCTAGTCTTATTCTTGTCCAATTAGGGTTTTTATGCAATCTTGTGCATCCAATAGGTGTGTTTCTATCATTGGACGAACATTTAGGTCATTTTCGTCGTCCCTAGGCTTATTCTTGTCCAATTAGGGTTTTTAACCAATCTTGTGCATCCAATAAGTTCATTTGTGACATTAGATGAACATTTAGGTCATTTTCGTCCTACCTATGCTTATTCTTGTCCAATTAGGGTTTTTAACCAATCCTGTGCTTCCAATAAGTTCATTTGTGTCACTGGATGAACATTTAGGTCATTTTCGTCCTCCCTAGTCTTATTCTTGTCCAATTAGGGTTTTTATGCAATTTTGTGCATCCAATAGGTGTGTTTGTGTCATTGGTGGAACATTTAGGTCATTTTCATCCTCCCTAGTCTTATTCTTGTCCAATTAGGGTTTTTATGTAATCTTGTGCATTCAATAGGTGTGTTTGTGTCGTTGGACGAACATTTAGGTCATTTTCGTCCTCCCTAGGCTTATTCTTGTCCAATTGGGGTTTTTAACAAATCTTGTGCATCCAATAAGTTCATTTGTGTCATTAGACGGACATTTATGTCATTTTCGTCCTCCCTAGGCTTATTCTTGTCCAATTAGGGTTTTTAACCAATCATGTGCATCCAATAAGTTGATTTGTGTCATTGGATGAACATTTAGGTTATTTTCGTCCTCCCTAGGCTTATTCTTGTCCAATTAGGGTTTTTAACCAATCTTGTGCATCCAATAAGTTCAGTTGTATCATTGGATGAACATTTAGGTCATTTTTGTTGTCCAAAGGCTTATTCTTGTCCAATTAGGGTTTTTATGCAATCTTGTGCATCCAATAAGTTCATTTGTGTCATTGGAGGAACATTTAGGTCATTTTCGTCCTCCCTAAGCTTATTCTTGTCCAATTAGGGTTTTTAACCAATCATGTGCATCCAATAAGTTGATTTGTGTCTTTGGACGAACATTTAGGTCATTTTCGTCCTCCTTAGGCTTATTATTGTCCAATTAGGGTTTTTAACCAATCTTGTGCATCCAATAAGTTCATTTGTGTCATTGGATGAACATTTAGGTCATTTTCGTCCTCCCTAGGCTTATTCATGTCCAATTAGGGTTTTTAGCCAATCTTGTGCATCCAATAAGTTCATTTGTGTCATTGGAGGAACATTTAGGTCATTTTCGTCCTCCCTAGTCTTATTATTGTCCAATTAGGGTTTTTATGCAATCTTGTGCATCCAATAGGTGTGTTTGTGTCATTGGACGAACATTTAGGTCATTTTCGTCGTCCCTAGGCTTATTCTTGTCCAATTAGGGTTTTTAACCAATCTTGTGCATCCAATAAGTTCATTTGTGTCATTGGATGAACATTTAGGTCATTTTCGTCTTCCCTAGTCTTATTCTTGTCCAATTAGGGTTTTAAGCAATCTTGTGCATCCAATATGTGTGTTTGTGTCATTGGATGAACATTTAGGTCATTTTCGTCCTCCCTATGCTTATTCTTGTCCAATTAGGGTTTTTATCCAATCTTGTGCATACAATAAGTTCATTTGTGTCATTGGATGAACATTTATGTCATTTTCGTCCTCCCTAGTCTTATTCTTGTCCAATTAGGGTTTTTATGCAATCTTGTGCATCCAATAGGTGTGTTTGTGTCATTGGAGGAACATTTAGGTCATTTTCGTCCTCCCTAGTCTTATTCTTGTCCAATTAGGGTTTTTAAGCAATCTTGTGCATCCAATATGTGGGTTTGTGTCATTGGATGAACGTTTAGGTCATTTTCGTTCTCCCTATGCTTATTCTTGTCCAATTAGGGTTTTTAACCAGTCTTGTGCATCCAATAAGTTCATTTGTGTCATTGGATGAACATTTAGGTCATTTTCGTCCTCCCTAGTCTTATTCTTGTCCAATTAGGGTTTTTATGCAATCTTGTGCATCCAATAGGTGTGTTTGTGTCATTGGAGGAACATTTAGGTCATTTTTGTCCTCCCTAGTCTTATTCTTATCCAATTAGGGTTTTTATGAAATCTTGTGCATCCAATAGGTGTGTTTGTGTCATTGGACGAACATTTAGGTCATTTTCGTCCTCCCTAGGCTTATTCTTGTCCAATTAGGGTTTTTAACCAATCTTGTGCATCCAATAAGTTCATTTGTGTCATTAGACGAACATTTAGGTCATTTTCGTCCTCCATAGGCTTATTCTTGTCCAATTAGGGTTTTTAACCAATCATGTGCATCCAATAAGTTTATTTGTGTCATTGTATGAACATTTAGGTCATTTTCGTCCTCACTAGTATTATTCTTGTCTAATTAGGGTTTTAAGCAATCTTGTGCATCCAATATGTGTGTTTGTGTCATTGGATGACCGTTTAGGTCATTTTCATCCTCCCTATCCTTATTCTTGTCCAATTAGGGTTTTTAACCAATCTTGTGCATCCAATAAGTTCATTTGTGTCGTTGGATGAACATTTAGGTCATTTTCGTCCTCCTTAGGCTTATTCTTGTCCAATTAAGGTTTTTAACCAATATTGTGCATCCAATAAGTTCATTTGTGTCATTGGATGAACATTTAGGTCATTTTCGTCCTCCCTAGGCTTATTCTTGTCCAATTAGGGTTTTTAGCCAATCTTGTGCATCCAATAAGTTCATTTGTGTCATTGGAGGAACATTTAGGTGATTTTCGTCCTCCCTAGGCTTATTCTTGTCCAATTAGGGTTTTTAACCAATCTTGTGCATCCAATAGGTGTGTTTGTGTCATTGGAAAAACATTTAGGTCATTTTCGTCCTCCCTAGTCTTATTCTTGTCCAATTAGGGTTTTTATGTAATCTTGTGCATCCAATAGGTGTGTTTGTGTCATTGGACGAACATTTAGGTCATTTTCGTCCTCCCTAGGCTTATTCTTGTCCAATTAGGGTTTTTAACCAACCTTGTGCATCCAATAAGTTCATTTGTGTCATTGGTTGAACATTTAGGTGATTTTCGTCCTCCCTAGGCTTATTCTTGTACAATTAGGGTTTTTAATCAATCTTGTGCATCTAATAAGTTCATTTGTGTCATTGGATGAACATTTAGGTCATTTTCGTCTTCCCTAGGGTTATTCTTGTCCAATTAGGGTTTTTAACCAATCTTGTGCATCCAATAGGTGTGTTTGTGTCATTGGAAAAACATTTAGGTCATTTTCGTCCTCCCTAGTCTTATTCTTGTCCAATTAGGGTTTTTATGTAATCTTGTGCATCCAATAGGTGTGTTTGTGTCATTGGACGAACATTTAGGTCATTTTCGTCCTCCCTAGGCTTATTCTTGTCCAATTAGGGTTTTTAACCAACCTTGTGCATCCAATAAGTTCATTTGTGTCATTGGTTGAACATTTAGGTCATTTTCATCCTCCCTAGGCTTATTCTTGTCGAATTAGGGTTTTTAATCAATCTTGTGCATCCAATAAGTTCATTTGTGTCATTGGATGAACATTTAGGTCATTTTCGTCCTCCCTAGGCTTATTCTTGTCCAATTAGGGTTTTTAACCAATCTTGTGCATCCAATAAGTTCATTTGTGTTATTGGATGAACATTTAGGTCATTTTCGTCTTCCCTAGGGTTTTTCTTGTCCAATTAGGGTTTTTAACCAATCTTGTGCATCCAATAGGTGTGTTTGTGTCATTGGATAAACATTTAGGTCATTTTCATCCTCCCTAGTCTTATTCTTGTCCAATTAGGGTTTTTATGTAATTTTGTGCATCCAATAGGTGTGTTTGTGTCATTGGACGAACATTTAGGTCATTTTCGTCCTCCCTAGGCTTATTCTTGTCCAATTAGGGTTTTTAACCAACCTTGTGCATCCAATAAGTTCATTTGTGTCATTGGTTGAACATTTAGGTCATTTTCATCCTCCCTAGGCTTATTCTTGTCGAATTAGGGTTTTTAATCAATCTTGTGCATCCAATAAGTTCATTTGTGTCATTGGATGAACATTTAGGTCATTTTCGTCCTCCCTAGGCTTATTCTTGTCCAATTAGGGTTTTTAACCAATCTTGTGCATCCAATAGGTGTGTTTGTGTGATTGGAGGAACATTTAGGTCATTTTCGTCCTCCCTAGTCTTATTCTTGTCCAATTAGGGTTTTTATGCAATCTTGTGCATCCAATAGGTGTGTTTGTGTCATTGGACGAACATTTAGGTCATTTTCGTCCTCCCTAGTCTTATTCTTGTCCAATTAGGGTTTTTATTCAATCTTGTGCATCCAATAGGTGTGTTTGTGTCATTGGAGGAACATTTAGGTCATTTTCGTCCTCCCTAGTCTTATTCTTGTCCAATTAGGGTTTTTATGCAATCTTGTGCATCCAATAGGTGTGTTTCTGTCATTGGACGAACATTTAGGTCATTTTCGTCGTCCCTAGGCTTATTCTTGTCCAATTAGGGTTTTTAACCAACCTTGTGCATCCAATAAGTTCATTTGTGTCATTGGAGGAACATTTAGGTCATTTTCGTCCTCCCTAGTCTTATTATTGTCCAATTAGGGTTTTTATGCAATCTTGTGCATCCAATAGGTGTGCTTGTGTCATTGGACGAACATTTAGGTCATTTTCGTCCTCCCTAGGCTTATTCTTTTCCAATTAGGGTTTTTAACCAATCTTGTGCATCCAATAGGTGTGTTTGTGTCATTGGAGGAACATTTAGGTCATTTTCGTCCTCCCTAGTCTTATTCTTGTCCAATTAGGGTTTTTATGCAATCTTGTGCATCCAATAGGTGTGTTTCTGTCATTGGACGAACATTTAGGTCATTTTCGTCGTCCCTAGGCTTATTCTTGTCCAATTAGGGTTTTTAACCAACCTTGTGCATCCAATAAGTTCATTTGTGTCATTGGATGAACATTTAGGTCATTTTCGTCCTCCCTAGGCTTATTCTTGTCCAATTAAGGTTTTTAACCAATCTTGTGCATCCAATAAGTTCATTTGTGTCATTGGATGAACATTTAGGTCATTTTCGCCCTACCTATGCTTATTCTTGTCCAATTAGGGTTTTTAACCAATCTTGTGCATACAATAAGTTCATTTGTGTCATTGGATGAACATTTAGGTCATTTTCGTCCTCCCTAGTCTTATTCTTGTCCAATTAGGGTTTTTATGCAATTTTGTGCATCCAATAGGTGTGTTTGTGTCATTGGTGGAACATTTAGGACAGTTTCGTCCTCCCTAGTCTTATTCTTGTCCAATTAGGGTTTTTATGCAATATTGTGCATCCAATAGGTGTGTTTGTCTCATTAAACGAACATTTAGATCATTTTCGAACTCCCTAGGCTTATTCTTGTCCAATTAGGGTTTTTAACCAACCTTGTGCATCCAATAAGTTCATTTGTGTCATTGGATGAACATTTAGGTCATTTTCGTCCTACCTATGCTTATTCTTGTCCAATTAGGGTTTTTAACCTATCCTGTGCTTCCAATCAGTTCATTTGTGTCATTGGATGAACATTTAGGTCATTTTCGTCCTCCCTAGTCTTATTCTTGTCCAATTAGGGTTTTTATGCAATTTTGTGCATCCAATAGGTGTGTTTGTGTCATTGGTGGAACATTTAGGTCATTTTCGTCCTCCCTAGTCTTATTCTTGTCCAATTAGGGTTTTTATGCAATCTTGTGCATTCAATAGGTGTGCTTGTGTCGTTGGACGAACATTTAGGTCATTTTCGTCCTCGCTAGGCTTATTCTTGTCCAATTGGGGTTTTTAACAAATCTTGTGCATCCAATAAGTTCATTTGTGTCATTAGACGGACATTTATGTCATTTTCGTCCTCCCTAGGCTTATTCTTGTCCAATTAGGGTTTTTAACCAATCATGTGCATCCAATAAGTTGATTTGTGTCATTGGATGAACATTTAGGTCATTTTCGTCCTCCCTAGGCTTATTCTTTTCCAATTAGGGTTTTTAACCAATCTTGTGCATCCAATAGGTGTGTTTGTGTCATTGGAGGAACATTTAGGTCATTTTCGTCCTCCCTAGTCTTATTCTTGTCCAATTAGGGTTTTTATGCAATATTGTGCATCCAATAGGTGTGTTTGTGTCATTGGACGATCATTTAGGTCATTTTCGTCGTCCCTAGCCTTATTCTTGTCCAATTAGGGTTTTTAACCAACCTTGTGCATCCAATAAGTTCATTTGTGTCATTGGATGAACATTTAGGTCATTTTCGTCCTCCCTAGGCTTATTCTTGTCCAATTAGGGTTTTTAGCCAATCCTGTGCATCCAATAGGTGTGTTTGTGTCATTGGAGGAACATTTAGGTCATTTTCGTCCTCCCTAGTCTTATTCTTGTCCAATTAGGGTTTTTATGCAATCTTGTGCATCCAATAGGTGTGTTTGTGTCATTGGACGAACATTTAGGTCATTTTCGTCCTCCCTAGGCTTATTCTTTTCCGATTAGGGTTTTTAACCAATCTTGTGCATCCAATAAGTTCATTTGTGTCATTGGATGAACATTTAGGTCATTTTCGTCCTCCCTAGTCTTATTCTTGTCCAATTAGGGTTTTTATGCAATCTTGTGCATCCAATAGGTGTGCTTGTGTCATTGGACGAACATTTAGGTCATTTTCGTCCTCCCTAGGCTTATTCTTGTCCAATTAGGGTTTTTAACCAATCTTGTGCATCCAATAGGTGTGTTTTTTGTCATTGGAGGAACATTTAGGTCATTTTCGTCCTCCCTAGTCTTATTCTTGTCCAATTAGGGTTTTTATGCAATCTTGTGCATCCAATAGGTGTGTTTCTGTCATTGGACGAACATTTAGGTCATTTTCGTCGTCCCTAGGCTTATTCTTGTCCAATTAGGGTTTTTAACCAACCTTGTGCGTCCAATAAGTTCATTTGTGTCATTGGATGAACATTTAGGTCATATTCGTCCTCCCTAGGCTTATTCTTGTCCAATTAGGGTTTTTAACCAATCTTGTGCATCCAATAAGTTCATTTGTGTCACTGGATTAACATTTAGGTCATTTTCGTCCTACCTATGCTTATTCTTGTCCAATTAGGGTTTTTAACCAATCCTGTGCTTCCAATAAGTTCATTTGTGTCATTGGATGAACATTTAGGTCATTTTCGTCCTCCCTAGTCTTATTCTTGTCCAATTAGGGTTTTTAACCATTCTTGTGCTTCCAATAAGTTCATTTGTGTCATTAGACGAACATTTAGGTCATTTTCGTCCTCCCTAGGCTTATTCTTGTCCAATTAGGGTTTTTAACCAATCATGTGCATCCAATAAGTTAATTTGGGTCATTGGATGAACATTTAGGTCATTTTCGTCCTCCCTAGGCTTATTCTTGTCCAATTAGGGTTTTTAGCCAATCTTGTGCATCCAATAAGTTCATTTGTGTCATTGGACGAACATTTAGGTCATTTTCGTCTTCCGTAGGATTATTCTTGTCCAATTAGGGTTTTTAACCAATCCTGTGCATCCAATAGGTGTGTTTGTGTCATTGGATAAACATTTAGGTCATTTTCGTCCTCCCTAGTCTTATTCTTGTCCAATTAGGGTTTTTATGTAATCTTGTGCATTCAATAGGTGTGTTTGTGTCGTTGGACGAACATTTAAGTCATTTTCGTCCTCCCTAGGCTTATTCTTGTCCAATTGGGGTTTTTAACAAATCTTGTGTATCCAATAAGTTCTATTGTGTCATTAGACGGACATTTATGTCATTTTCGTCCTCCCTAGGCTTATTCTTGTCCAATTAGGGTTTTTAACCAATCATGTGCATCCAATAAGTTGATTTGTGTCATTGGATGAACATTTAGGTCATTTTCGTCCTCCCTAGGCTTATTCTTGTCCAATTAGGGTTTTTAACCAATCTTGTGCATCCAATAAGTTCAGTTGTATCATTGGATGAACATTTAGGTCATTTTTGTTATCCAAAGGCTTATTCTTGTCCAATTAGGGTTTTTATGCAATCTTGTGCATCCAATAAGTTCATTTGTGTCATTGGAGGAACATTTAGGTCATTTTCGTCCTCCCTAAGCTTATTCTTGTCCAATTAGGGTTTTTAACCAATCATGTGCATCCAATAAGTTGATTTGTGTCATTGGACGAACATTTAGGTCATTTTCGTCCTCCTTAGGCTTATTATTGTCCAATTACGGTTTTTAACCAATCTTGTGCATCCAATGAGTTCATTTGTGTCATTGGATGAACATTTAGGTCATTTTTGTCCTCCCTAGGCTTATTCATGTCCAATTAGGGTTTTTAGCCAATCTTGTGCATCCAATAAGTTCATTTGTGTCATTGGAGGAACATTTAGGTCATTTTCGTCCTCCCTAGTCTTATTGTTGTCCATGTAGGGTTTTTATGCAATCTTGTGCATCCAATAGGTGTGCTTGTGTCATTGGACGAACATTTAGGTCATTTTCGTCCTCCCTAGGCTTATTCTTGTCCAATTAGGGTTTTTAACCAATCTTGTGCATCCAATAGGTGTGTTTGTGTCATTGGAGGAACATTTAGGTCATTTTCGTCCTCCCTAGTCTTATTCTTGTCCAATTAGGGTTTTTATGCAATCTTGTGCATCCAATAGGTGTGTTTCTGTCATTGGACGAACATTTAGGTCATTTTCGTCGTCCCTAGGCTTATTCTTGTCCAATTAGGGTTTTTAACCAACCTTGTGCATCCAATAAGTTCATTTGTGTCATTGGATGAACATTTAGGTCATTTTCGTCCTCCCTAGGCTTATTCTTGTCCAATTAGAGTTTTTAACCAATCTTGTGC
>JBBPBR010000127.1:230907-248389 GCA_037974775.1 Cicer pinnatifidum | reverse complement strand
CAATAAGTTCATTTGTGTCATTGGATGAACATTTAGGTCATTTTCGTCCTCCCTAGTCTTATTCTTGTCCAATTAGGGTTTTTATGCAATTTTGTGCATCCAATAGGTGTGTTTGTGTCATTGGTGGAACATTTAGGTCATTTTCGTCCTCCCTAGTCTTATTCTTGTCCAATTAGGGTTTTTAACCAACCTTGTGCATCCAATAAGTTCATTTGTGTCATTGGATGAACATTTAGGTCATTTTCGTCCTCCCTAGGCTTATTCTTGTCCAATTAGGGTTTTTAACCAATCTTGTGCATCCAATAGGTGTGTTTGTGTCATTGGAGGAACATTTAGGTCATTTTCGTCCTCCCTAGTCTTATTCTTGTCCAATTAGGGTTTTTATGCAATCTTGTGCATCCAATAGGTGTGTTTGTGTCATTGGGCGAACATTTAGGTCATTTTCGTCCTCCCTATGCTTATTCTTGTCCAGGTAGGGTTTTTAACCAATCTTGTGCATCCAATAAGTTCAGTTGTGTCATTGGATGAACATTTAGGCCATTTTCGTCCTCCCAAGGCTTATTCTTGTCCAATTAGGGTTTTTAGCCAATCTTGTGCATCCAATAAGTTCATTTGTGTCATTGGATGAACATTTAGGTCATTTTCGTCCTCCCTAGGCTTATTCTTGTCCAATTAGGGTTTTTACCCAACCTTGTGCATCCAATAAGTTCATTTGTGTCATTGGACGAACATTTATGTCATTTTCGTCCTCCCTAGACTTATTCTTGTCCAATTAGGGTTTTTAACCAACCTTGTGCATCCAATAAGTTCATTTGTGTAATTGGATGAACATTTAGGTCATTTTCGTCCTCCTTAGTCTTATTCTTGTCCAATTAGGGTTTTTATGCAATCTTGTGCATCCAATAGGTGTGTTTGTGTCATTGGACGAACATTTAGGTCATTTTCGTCGTCCCTAGGCTTATTCTTGTCCAATTAGGGTTTTTAACCAACCTTGTGCATCCAATAAGTTCATTTGTGTCATTGGATGAACATTTAGGTCATTTTCGTCCTCCCTAGGCTTATTCTTGTCCAATTAGGGTTTTTAGCCAATCTTGTGCATCTAATAAGTTCATTTGTGACATTGGAGGAACATTTAGGTCATTTTCGTCCTCCCTAGGCTTATTCTTGTCCAATTAGGGATTTTAACCAATTTTGTGCATCCAATAGGTGTGTTTGTGTCATTGGATAAACATTTAGGTCATTTTCGTCCTCCTTAGTCTTATTCTTGTCCAATTAGGGTTTTTATGTAATCTTGTGCATCCAATAGGTGTGTTTGTGTCATTGGACGAACATTTAGGTCATTTTCGTCGTCCCTAGGCTTATTCTTGTCCAATTAGGGTTTTTAACCAACCTTGTGCATCCAATAAGTTCATTTGTGTCATTGGATGAACATTTAGGTCATTTTCGTCCTCCCTAGTCATATTCTTGTCCAATTAGGGTTTTAAGCAATCTTGTGCATCCAATATGTGTGTTTGTGTCATTGGATGAACATTTAGGTCATTTTCGTTCTCCCTATCCTTATTCTTGTCCAATTAGGGTTTTTAACCAATCTTGTGCATACAATAAGTTCATTTGTGTCATTGGATGAACATTTAGGTCATTTTCGTCCTCCCTAGTCTTATTCTTGTCCAATTAGGGTTTTTATGCAATCTTGTGCATCCAATAGCTGTGTTTGTGTCATTGGAGGAACATTTAGGTCATTTTCGTCCTCCCTAGTCTTATTCTTGTCCAATTAGGGTTTTTATGCAATCTTGTGCATCCAATAGGTGTGTTTGTGTCATTGAACAAACATTTAGGTCATATTCGTCCTCCCTAGGCTTATTCTTGTCCAATTAGGGTTTTTAACCAATCTTGTGCATCCAATAAGTTCATTTGTGTCATTGGATGAACATTTAGGTCATTTTCGTCCTCCCTAGTCTTATTCTTGTCCAATTAGGGTTTTTATGCAATCTTGTGCATCCAATAGGCGTGTTTGTGTCATTGGAGGAACATTTAGGTCATTTTCGTCCTCCCTAGTCTTATTCTTGTCCAATTAGGGTTTTTATGCAATCTTGTGCATCCAATTGGTGTGTTTGTGTCATTGGACGAACATTTAGGTCATTTTCGCCCTCCCTAGGCTTATTCTTGTCCAATTATCGTTTTTAACCAACCTTGTGCATCCAATAAGTTCATTTGTGTCATTGGATGAACATTTAGGTCATTTTCGTCCTCCCTAGGCTTATTCTTGTCCAATTAGGGTTTTTAACCAATCTTGTGCATCCAATAAGTTCATTTGTGTCATTGGATGAACATTTAGGTCATTTTCGTCCTCCCTATCTTATACTTGTCCAATTAGAGTTTTTATGCAATCTAGTGCATCCAATAGGTGTGTTTGTGTCATTGGAGGAACATTTAGGTCATTTTCGTCTACCCTAGTCTTATTCTTGTCCAATTAGGGTTTTTATGCAATCTTGTGCATCCAATAGGTGTGTTTGTGTCATTGGACGAACATTTAGGTCATTTTCGCCCTCCCTAGGCTTATTCTTGTCCAATTAGGGTTTTTATCCAATCTTGTGCATCCAATAAGTTCATTTGTGTCATTGGATGAACATTTAGGTCATTTTCGTCCTCCCTAGGCTTATTCTTGTCCAATTAGGGTTTTTAACCAATCTTGTGCATCCAATAAGTTCATTTGTGTCATTGGATGAACATTTAGGTCATTTTCTTCCTCCCTAGGCTTATTCTTGTCCAATTAGGGTTTTTAACCAATCTTGTGCATCCAATAGGTGTGTTTGTGTCATTGGACGAACATTTAGGTCATTTTCGTCCTCCCTAGGCTAATTCTTGTCCAATTAGGGTTTTTAACCAATCTTGTGCATCCAATA
Organism: Cicer pinnatifidum; assembly: GCA_037974775.1. Classification (NCBI taxonomy): domain Eukaryota; kingdom Viridiplantae; phylum Streptophyta; class Magnoliopsida; order Fabales; family Fabaceae; genus Cicer; species Cicer pinnatifidum. The sequence goes on along the minus strand of JBBPBR010000127.1, from coordinate 245,486 downwards.
AGTTCATTTGTGTCATTGGATGAACATTTAGGTCATTTTCGTCCTCCCTAGGCTTATTCTTGTCCAATTAGGGTTTTTAACCAATCTTGTGCATCCAATAAGTTCATTTGTGTCATTGGATGAACATTTAGGTCATTTTCGTCCTCCCTAGGCTTATTCTTGTCCAATTAGGGTTTTTAACCAATCTTGTGCATCCAATAAGTTCATTCGTGTCATTGGATGAACATTTAGGTCATTTTCGTCCTCCCTAAGCTTATTCTTGTCCAATTAGGGTTTTTAACCAATCTTGTGCATCCAATAAGTTCATTTGTGTCATTGGATGAACATTTAGGTCATTTTCGTCCTCCCTAGACTTATTCTTGTCCAATTAGGGTTTTTAACCAATCTTGTGCATCCAATAGGTGTGTTTGTGTCATTGGAGGAACATTTAGGTCATTTTCGTCCTCCCTAGTCTTATTCTTGTCCAATTAGGGTTTTTATGCAATCTTGTGAATCCAATAGGTGTGTTTGTGTCATTGGACGAACATTTAGGTCATTTTCGTCGTCCCTAGGCTTATTCTTGTCCAATTAGGGTTTTTATGCAATCTTGTGCATCCAATAGGTGTGTTTGTGTCATTGGACGAACATTTAGGTCATTTTCGTCCTCCCTATGCTTATTCTTGTCCAATTAGGGTTTTTAACCAATCTTGTGCATCCAATAAGTTCATTTGTATCATTACACGAACATTTAGGTCATTTTCGTCCTCCCTAGGCTTATTCTTGTGCAATTAGGGTTTTTAACCAATCATGTGCATCCAATAAGTTGATTTGTGTCATTGGATGAACATTTAGGTCATTTTCGTCCTCCCTTGGCTTATTCTTGTCCAATTAGGGTTTTTAACCAATCTTGTGCATCCAATAGGTGTGTTTGTGTCATTGGAGGAACATTTAGGTCATTTTCGTCCTCCCTAGTCTTATTCTTGTCCAATTAGGGTTTTTATGCAATCTTGTGCATCCAATAGGTGTGTTTGTGTCATTGGACGAACATTTAGGTCATTTTCGTCCTCCCTAGGCTTATTCTTGTCTAATTACGGTTTTTAACCAATCTTGTGCATCCAATAAGTGCATTTGTGTCATTGGATGAACATTTAGGTCATTTTCGTCTTACCTAGGCTTATTCTTGTCCAATTAGGGTTTTTAACCAATCTTGTGCATCCAATAAGTTCATTTGTGTCAGTAGACGAACATTTAGGTCATTTTCGTCCTCCCTAGGCTTATTCTTGTCCAATTAGGGTTTTTAACCAATCTTGTGCATCCAATAGGTGTGTTTGTGTCATTGGAGGAACATTTAGGTCATTTTCGTCCTCCCTAGTCTTATTCTTGTCCAATTAGGGTTTTTATGCAATCTTGTGCATCCAATAGGTGTGTTTGTGTCATTGGACGAACATTTGGGTCATTTTAGTCCTCCTTAGGCTTATTCTTGTCCAATTAGGGTTTTTAATCAACCTTGTGCATCCAATAAGTTCATTTTTGTCATTAGACGAACATTTAGGTCATTTTCATCCTCCCTAGGCTTATTCTTGTCCAATTAGGGTTTTTAACCAATCTTGTGCATCCAATAAGTTCATTTGTGTCATTGGATGAACATTTAGGTCATTTTCGTCCTCCCTAGGCTTATTCTTGTCCAATTAGGGTTTTTAACCAATCTTGTGCATCCAATAAGTTCATTTGTGTCATTGGATGAACATTTAGGTCATTTTCGTCCTCCCTAGTCTTATTCTTGTCCAATTAGCATTTCAAGCAATCTTTTGCATCCAATATGTGTGTTTGTGTCATTGGATGAACATTTAGGTCATTTTCGTCCTCCCTAGTCTTATTCTTGTCCAATTAGGGTTTTTATGCAATCTTGTGCATCCAATAGGTGTGTTTCTGTCATTGGACGAACATTTAGGTCATTTTCGTCGTCCCTAGGCTTATTCTTGTCCAATTAGGGTTTTTAACCAACCTTGTGCATCCAATAAGTTCATTTGTGTCATTGGATGAACATTTAGGTCATTTTCGTCCTCCCTAGGCTTATTCTTGTCCAATTAAGGTTTTTAACCAATCTTGTGCATCCAATAAGTTCATTTGTGTCATTGGATGAACATTTAGGTCATTTTCGCCCTACCTATGCTTATTCTTGTCCAATTAGGGTTTTTAACCAATCTTGTGCATACAATAAGTTCATTTGTGTCATTGGATGAACATTTAGGTCATTTTCGTCCTCCCTAGTCTTATTCTTGTCCAATTAGGGTTTTTATGCAATTTTGTGCATCCAATAGGTGTGTTTGTGTCATTGGTGGAACATTTAGGACAGTTTCGTCCTCCCTAGTCTTATTCTTGTCCAATTAGGGTTTTTATGCAATATTGTGCATCCAATAGGTGTGTTTGTCTCATTAAACGAACATTTAGATCATTTTCGAACTCCCTAGGCTTATTCTTGTCCAATTAGGGTTTTTAACCAACCTTGTGCATCCAATAAGTTCATTTGTGTCATTGGATGAACATTTAGGTCATTTTCGTCCTACCTATGCTTATTCTTGTCCAATTAGGGTTTTTAACCTATCCTGTGCTTCCAATCAGTTCATTTGTGTCATTGGATGAACATTTAGGTCATTTTCGTCCTCCCTAGTCTTATTCTTGTCCAATTAGGGTTTTTATGCAATTTTGTGCATCCAATAGGTGTGTTTGTGTCATTGGTGGAACATTTAGGTCATTTTCGTCCTCCCTAGTCTTATTCTTGTCCAATTAGGGTTTTTATGCAATCTTGTGCATTCAATAGGTGTGCTTGTGTCGTTGGACGAACATTTAGGTCATTTTCGTCCTCGCTAGGCTTATTCTTGTCCAATTGGGGTTTTTAACAAATCTTGTGCATCCAATAAGTTCATTTGTGTCATTAGACGGACATTTATGTCATTTTCGTCCTCCCTAGGCTTATTCTTGTCCAATTAGGGTTTTTAACCAATCATGTGCATCCAATAAGTTGATTTGTGTCATTGGATGAACATTTAGGTCATTTTCGTCCTCCCTAGGCTTATTCTTGTCCAATTAGGGTTTTTAACCAATCTTGTGCATCCAATAAGTTCAGTTGTATCATTGGATGAACATTTAGGTCATTTTTGTTCTCCAAAGGCTTATTCTTGTCCAATTAGGGTTTTTATGCAATCTTGTGCATCCAATAAATTCATTTGTGTCATTGGAGGAACATTTAGGTCATTTTCGTCCTCCCTAAGCTTATTCTTGTCCAATTAGGGTTTTTAACCAATAATGTGCATCCAATAGGTGTGCTTGTGTCATTGGACGAACATTTAGGTCATTTTCGTCCTCCCTAGGCTTATTCTTGTCCAATTAGGGTTTTTAACCAATCTTGTGCATCCAATAGGTGTGTTTGTGTCATTGGAGGAACATTTAGGTCATTTTCGTCCTCCCTAGTCTTATTCTTGTCCAATTATGGTTTTTATGCAATCTTGTGCATCCAATAGGTGTGTTTCTGTCATTGGACGAACATTTAGGTCATTTTCGTCGTCCCTAGGCTTATTCTTGTCCAATTAGGGTTTTTAACCAACCTTGTGCATCCAATAAGTTCATTTGTGTCATTGGATGAACATTTAGGTCATTTTCGTCCTCCCTAGGCTTATTCTTGTCCAATTAAGGTTTTTAACCAATCTTGTGCATCCAATAAGTTCATTTGTGTCATTGGATGAACATTTAGGTCATTTTCGCCCTACCTATGCTTATTCTTGTCCAATTAGGGTTTTTAACCAATCTTGTGCATACAATAAGTTCATTTGTGTCATTGGATGAACATTTAGGTCATTTTCGTCCTCCCTAGTCTTATTCTTGTCCAATTAGGGTTTTTATGCAATTTTGTGCATCCAATAGGTGTGTTTGTGTCATTGGTGGAACATTTAGGACAGTTTCGTCCTCCCTAGTCTTATTCTTGTCCAATTAGGGTTTTTATGCAATATTGTGCATCCAATAGGTGTGTTTGTCTCATTAAACGAACATTTAGATCATTTTCGAACTCCCTAGGCTTATTCTTGTCCAATTAGGGTTTTTAACCAACCTTGTGCATCCAATAAGTTCATTTGTGTCATTGGATGAACATTTAGGTCATTTTCGTCCTCCCTAGGCTTATTCTTGTCCAATTAGGGTTTTTAACCAATCTTGTGCATCCAATAAGTTCATTTGTGTCATTGGATGAACATTTAGGTCATTTTCGCCCTACCTATGCTTATTCTTGTCCAATTAGGGTTTTTAACCAATCCTGTGCTTCCAATAAGTTCATTTGTGTCATTGGATGAACATTTAGGTCATTTTCGTCCTCCCTAGGCTTATTCTTGTCCAATTAGGGTTTTTATGCAATTTTGTGCATCCAATAGGTGTGTTTGTGTCATTGGAGGAACATTTAGGTCATTTTCGTCCTCCCTAGGCTTATTCTTGTCCAATTAGGGTTTTCAACCAATCTTGTGCATCCAATAAGTTCATTTGTGTCATTGGATGAACATTTAGGTCATTTTCGTCCTCCCTAGGCTTATTCTTGTCCAATTAGGGTTTTTAACCAATCTTGTGCATCCAATAAGTTCATTTGTGTCATTGGATGAACATTTAGGTCATTTTCGTCCTCCCTATGCTTATTCTTGTCCAATTAGGGTTTTTATCCAATCTTGTGCATCCAATAAGTTCATTTGTATCATTGGATGAACATTTAGGTCATTTTCGTCCTCCCTAGTCTTATTCTTGTCCAATTAGGGTTTTTATGCAATCTTGTGCATCCAATAGGTGTGTTTGTGTCATTGGACGAACATTTAGGTAATTTTCGACCTCCCTATGCTTATTCTTGTCCAATTAGGGTTTTTAACCAATCTTGTGCATACAATAAGTTCATTTGTGTCATTGGATGAACATTTAGGTCATTTTCGTCCTCCCTAGTCTTATTCTTGTCCAATTAGTGTTTTTATGCAATCTTGTGCATCCAATAGGTGTGTTTGTGTCATTGGAGGAACATTTAGGTCATTTTCGTCCTCCCTAGTCTTATTCTTGTCCAATTAGGGATTTTATGCAATCTTGTGCATCCAATAGGTGTGTTTGTGTCACTGGACATACATTTAGGTCATTTTCGTCCTCCCTAGGCTTATTCTTGTCCAATTAGGGTTTTTAACCAACCTTGTGCATCCAATAAGTTCATTTGTGTCATTGGATGAACATTTAGGTCATTTTCGTCCTCCCTAGGCTTATTCTTGTCCAATTAGGGTTTTTAACCAATCTTGTGCATCCAATAAGTTCATTTGTGTCATTGGATGAACATTTAGGTCATTTTCGCCCTACCTATGCTTATTCTTGTCCAATTAGGGTTTTTAACCAATCTTGTGCTTCCAATAAGTTCATTTGTGTCATTGGATGAACATTTAGGTCATTTTCGTCCTCCCTAGTCTTATTCTTGTCCAATTAGGGTTTTTATGCAATTTTGTGCATCCAATAGGTGTGTTTGTGTCATTGGTGGAACATTTAGGACATTTTCGTCCTCCCTAGTCTTATTCTTGTCCAATTAGGGTTTTTATGCAATATTGTGCATCCAATAGGTGTGTTTGTCTCATTAAACGAACATTTAGATCATTTTCGAACTCCCTAGGCTTATTCTTGTTCAATTAGGGTTTTTAACCAACCTTGTGCATCCAATAAGTTCATTTGTGTCATTGGATGAACATTTAGGTCATTTTCGTCCTCCCTAGGCTTATTCTTGTCCAATTAGGGTTTTTAACCAATCTTGTGCATCCAATAGGTGTGTTTGTGTCATTGGAGGAACATTTAGGTCATTTTCGTCCTCCCTAGTCTTATTCTTGTCCAATTAGGGTTTTTATGCAATCTTGTGCATCCAATAGGTGTGTTTGTGTCATTGGGCGAACATTTAGGTCATTTTCGTCCTCCCTATGCTTATTCTTGTCCAGGTAGGGTTTTTAACCAATCTTGTGCATCCAATAAGTTCAGTTGTGTCATTGGATGAACATTTAGGCCATTTTCGTCCTCCCAAGGCTTATTCTTGTCCAATTAGGGTTTTTAGCCAATCTTGTGCATCCAATAAGTTCATTTGTGTCATTGGAGGAACATTTAGGTCATTTTCGTCCTCCCTAGGCTTATTCTTGTCCAATTAGGGTTTTTAACCAATCATGTGCATCCAATAAGTTGATTTGTGTCATTGGATGAACATTTAGGTCATTTTCGTCCTCCCTAGGCTTATTCTTGTCCAATTAGCGTTTTAAACCAATCTTGTGCATCCAATATGTTCATTTGTGTCATTGGATAAACATTTAGGTCATTTTCGTCCTCCCTAGTCTTATACTTGTCCAATTAGGGTTTTTAGCCAATCTTGTGCATCCAATAGGTGTGTTTGTGTCATTGGAGGAACATTTAGGTCATTTTCGTCCTCCCTAGTCTTATTCTTGTCCAATTAGGGTTTTTATGCAATCTTGTGCATCCAATAGGTGTGTTTATGTCATTAGACGAACATTTAGGTCATTTTCGTCGTCCCTATGCTTATTCTTGTCCAGGTAGGGTTTTTAACCAATCTTGTGCATCCAATAAGTTCAGTTGTGTCATTGGATGAACATTTAGGTCATTTTCGTCCTCCCTAGGCTTATTCTTTTCCAATTAGGGTTTTTAACCAATCTTGTGCATCCAATAGGTGTGTTTGTGTCATTGGAGGAACATTTAGGTCATTTTCGTCCTCCCTAGTTTTATTCTTGTCCAATTAGGGTTTTTATGCAATATTGTGCATCCAATAGGTGTGTTTGTGTCATTGGACGATCATTTAGGTCATTTTCGTCGTCCCTAGGCTTATTGTTGTCCAATTAGGGTTTTTAACCAACCTTGTGCATCCAATAAGTTCATTTGTGTCATTGGATGAACATTTAGGTCATTTTCGTCCTCCCTAGGCTTATTCTTGTCCAATTAGGGTTTTTAACCAATCTTGTGCATCCAATAGGTGTGTTTGTGTCATTGGAGGAACATTTAGGTCATTTTCGTCCTCCCTAGTCTTATTCTTGTCCAATTAGGGTTTTTATGCAATCTTGTGCATCCAATAGGTGTGTTTGTGTCATTGGACGAACATTTAGGTCATTTTCGTCCTCCCTATGCTTATTCTTGTCCAGGTAGGGTTTTTAACTAATCTTGTGCATCCAATAAGTTCAGTTGTGTCATTGGATGAACATTTAGGCCATTTTCGTCCTCCCAAGGCTTATTCTTGTCCAATTAGGGTTTTTAGCCAATCTTGTGCATCCAATAAGTTCATTTGTGTCATTGGAGGAACATTTAGGTCATTTTCGTCTTCCCTAAGCTTATTCTTGTCCAATTAGGGTTTTTAACCAATCATGTGCATCCAATAAGTTGATTTGTGTCATTGGATGAACATTTAGGTCATTTTCGTCCTCCCTAGGCTTATTCTTGTCCAATTAGGGTTTTTAGCCAATCTTGTGCATCCAATAAGTTCATTTGTGTCAATGGAAGAACATTTAGGTCATTTTCGTCCTCCCTAGGCTTATTCTTGTCCAATTAGCGTTTTAAACCAATCTTGTGCATCCAATATGTTCATTTGTGTCATTGGATAAACATTTAGGTCATTTTCGTCCTCCCTAGTCTTATACTTGTCCAATTAGGGTTTTTAGCCAATCTTGTGCATCCAATAGGTGTGTTTGTGTCATTGGAGGAACATTTAGGTCATTTTCGTCCTCCCTAGTCTTATTCTTGTCCAATTAGGGTTTTTATGCAATCTTGTGCATCCAATAGGTGTGTTTCTGTCATTGGATGAACATTTAGGTCATTTTCGTCCTCCCTAGGCTTATTCTTGTCCAATTAGGGTTTTTAACCAATCTTGTGCATCCAATAAGTTCATTTGTGTCATTGGATGAACATTTAGGTCATTTTCGTCCTCCGTAGGCTTATTCTTGTCCAATTAGGGTTTTTAGCCAATCTTGTGTATCCAATAAGTTCATTTGTGTCATTGGAGGAATATTTAGGTCATTTTCGTCCTCCGTAGGCTTATTCTTGTCCAGTTAGGGTTTTTAACCAATCTTGTGCATCCAATAAGTTCATTTTTGTCATTAGACGAACATTTAGGTCATTTTCGTCCTCCCTAGGCTTATTCTTGTCCAATTAGGGTTTTTAACCAATCATGTGCATCCAATAAGTTGATTTGTGTCATTGGATGAACATTTAGGTCATTTTCGTCCTCCCTAGGCTTATTCTTGTCCAATTAGGGTTTTTAACCAATCTTGTGCATCCAATAAGTTCATTTGTGTCATTGGATGAACATTTAGGTCATTTTCGTCATCCCTAGTCTTATTCTTGTCCAATTATGGTTTTTATGCAATCTTGTGCATCCAGTAGGTGTGTTTGTGTCATTGGAGGAACATTTAGGTCATTTTCGTCCTCCCTAGTCTTATTCTTGTCCAATTAGGGTTTTAAGCAATCTTGTGCATCCAATATGTGGGTTTGTGTCATTGGATGAACATTTAGGTCATTTTCGTCCTCCCTATGCTTATTCTTGTCCAATTAGGGTTTTTAACCAATCTTGTGCATCTAAAAAGTTCATTTGTGTCATTGGATGAACATTTAGGTCATTTTCGTCCTCCCTAGTCTTATTCTTGTCCAATTAGGGTTTTTATGCAATCTTGTGCATCCAATTGGTGTGTTTGTGTCATTGGACGAACATTTAGGTCATTTTCGAACTCCCTAGGCTTATTCTTGTCCAGTTAGGGTTTTTAACCAATCTTGTGCATCCAATAAGTTCATTTGTGTCATTGGATGAACATTTAGGTCATTTTCGTCCTCCCTAGGCTTATTCTTGTCCAATTAGGGTTTTTAACCAATCTTGTGCATCCAATAAGTTCATTTGTGTCATTGGATGAACATTTAGGTCATTTTCGTCCTCCCTAGGCTTATTCTTGTCCAATTAGGGTTTTTAACCAATCTTGTGCATCCAATAAGTTCATTTGTGTCATTGGATGAACATTTCGGTCATTTTCGTCCTTCCTAGGCCTATTCTTGTCCAATTAGGGTTTTTAACCAATCTTGTGCATTCAATAGGTGTGTTTGTGTCATTGGATGAACATTTAGGTCATTTTCATCCTCCCTAGGCTTATTCTTGTCCAATTAGGGTTTTTAACCAATCTTGTGCATCCAATAAGTTCATTTGTGTCATTGGATGAACATTTAGGTCATTTTCGTCCTCCCTAGGCATATTCATGTCCAATTAAGGTTTTTAACCAATCTTGTGCATCCAATAGGTGTATTTGTGTCATTGGATGAACATTTAGGTCATTTTCGTCCTCCCTAGGCTTATTCTTGTCCAATTAGGGTTTTTAAGCAATCTTGTGCATCCAATAAGTTCATTTGTGTCATTGGATGAACATTTAGGTCATTTTCGTCCTCCCTAGGCTTATTCTTGTCCAATTAGGGTTTTTAACCAATCTTGTGCATCCAATAAGTTCATTTGTGTCATTGGATGAACATTTAGGTCATTTTCGTCCTACCTATGCTTATTCTTGTCCAATTAGGGTTTTTAACCTATCCTGTGCTTCCAATCAGTTCATTTGTGTCATTGGATGAACATTTAGGTCATTTTCGTCCTCCCTAGTCTTATTCTTGTCCAATTAGGGTTTTTATGCAATTTTGTGCATCCAATAGGTGTGTTTGTGTCATTGGTGGAACATTTAGGTCATTTTCGTCCTCCCTAGTCTTATTCTTGTCCAATTAGGGTTTTTATGCAATCTTGTGCATTCAATAGGTGTGCTTGTGTCGTTGGACGAACATTTAGGTCATTTTCGTCCTCGCTAGGCTTATTCTTGTCCAATTGGGGTTTTTAACAAATCTTGTGCATCCAATAAGTTCATTTGTGTCATTAGACGGACATTTATGTCATTTTCGTCCTCCCTAGGCTTATTCTTGTCCAATTAGGGTTTTTAACCAATCATGTGCATCCAATAAGTTGATTTGTGTCATTGGATGAACATTTAGGTTATTTTCGTCCTCCCTAGGCTTATTCTTGTCCAATTAGGGTTTTTAACCAATCTTGTGCATCCAATAAGTTCAGTTGTATCATTGGATGAACATTTAGGTCATTTTTGTTCTCCAAAGGCTTATTCTTGTCCAATTAGGGTTTTTATGCAATCTTGTGCATCCAATAAGTTCATTTGTGTCATTGGAGGAACATTTAGGTCATTTTCGTCCTCCCTAAGCTTATTCTTGTCCAATTAGGGTTTTTAACCAATCATGTGCATCCAATAAGTTGATTTGTGTCATTCGACGAACATTTAGGTCATTTTCGTCCTCCTTAGGCTTATTATTGTCCAATTAGGGTTTTTAACCAATCTTGTGCATCCAATAAGTTCATTTGTGTCATTGGATGAACATTTAGGTCATTTTCGTCCTCCCTAGGCTTATTCATGTCCAATTAGGGTTTTTAGCCAATCTTGTGCATCCAATAAGTTCATTTGTGTCATTGGAGGAACATTTAGGTCATTTTCGTCCTCCCTAGTCTTATTCTTGTCCAATTAGGGTTTTTATGCAATCTTGTGCATCCAATAGGTGTGCTTGGGTCATTGGACGAACATTTAGGTCATTTTCGTCCTCCCTAGGCTTATTCTTTTCCAATTAGGGTTTTTAACCAATCTTGTGCATCCAATAGGTGTGTTTGTGTCATTGGAGGAACATTTAGGTCATTTTCGTCCTCCCTAGTGTTATTCTTGTCCAATTAGGGTTTTTATGCAATCTTTAGCATCCAATAGGTGTGTTTCTGTTATTGGACGAACATTTAGGTCATTTTCGTCGTCCCTAGGCTTATTCTTGTCCAATTAGGGTTTTTAACCAACCTTGTGCATCCAATAAGTTCATTTGTGTCATTGGATGAACATTTAGGTCATTTTCGTCCTCCCTAGGCTTATTCTTGTCCAATTAGGGTTTTTAACCAATCTTGTGCATCCAATAAGTTCATTTGTGTCATTGGATGAACATTTAGGTCATTTTCGTCCTACCTATGCTTATTCTTGTCCAATTAGGGTTTTTAACCAATCATGTGCTTCCAATAAGTTCATTTGTGTCATTCGATGAACATTTAGGTCATTTTCGTCCTCCCTAGTCTTATTCTTGTCCAATTAGGGTTTTTATGCAATTTTGTGCATCCAATAGGTGTGTTTGTGTCATTGGTGGAACATTTAGGTCATTTTCGTCCTCCCTAGTCTTATTCTTGTCCAATTAGGGTTTTTATGCAATCTTGTGCATCCAATAGGTGTGTTTGTCTCATTAAACGAACATTTAGATCATTTTCGAACTCCCTAGGCTTATTCTTGTCCAATTAGGGTTTTTAACCAACCTTGTGCATCCAATAAGTTCATTTGTGTCATTGGATGAACATTTAGGTCATTTTCGTCCACCCTAGGCTTATTCTTGTCCAATTAGGGTTTTTAACCAATCTTGTGCATCCAATAAGTTCATTTGTGTCATTGGATGAACATTTAGGTCATTTTCGTCCTCCCTAGTCTTATTCTTGTCCAATTAGGGTTTTTATGCAATCTTATTCCTCCAATAGGTGTGTTTGTGTCATTGTAGGAACATTTAGGTCATTTTCGTCCTCCCTAGTTTTATTCTTGTCCAATTAGGGTTTTTATGCAATCTTGTGCATCCAATAGGTGTGTTTGTGTCATTGGATGAACATTTAGGTCATTTTCGTCCTCCCTAGTTTTATTCTTGTCCAATTAGGGTTTTTATGCAATCTTGTGCATCCAATAGGTGTGTTTGTGTCATTGGACGAACATTTAGGTCATTTTCGTCCTCCCTAGGCTTATTCTTGTCCGATTAAGGTTTTTAACCAATGTTGTGCATTCAATAAGTTCATTTGTGTCATTGGATGAACATTTAGGTCATTTTCGTCCTCCCTAGGCTTATTCTTGTCCAATTAGGGTTTTTAACCAATCTTGTGCATCCAATAAGTTCATTTGTGTCATTGGATGAACATTTAGGTCATTTTCGCCCTACCTATGCTTATTCTTGTCCAATTAGGGTTTTTAACCAATCCTGTGCTTCCAATAAGTTCATTTGTGTCATTGGATGAACATTTAGGTCATTTTCGTCCTCCCTAGTCTTATTCTTGTCCAATTAGGGTTTTTATGCAATTTTGTGCATCCAATAGGTGTGTTTGTGTCATTGGTGGAACATTTAGGACAGTTTCGTCCTCCCTAGTCTTATTCTTGTCCATTTAGGGTTTTTATGCAATATTGTGCATCCAATAGGTGTGTTTGTCTCATTAAACGAACATTTAGATCATTTTCGAACTCCCTAGGCTTATTCTTGTCCAATTAGGGTTTTTAACCAACCTTGTGCATCCAATAAGTTCATTTGTGTCATTGGATGAACATTTAGGTCATTTTCGTCCTCCCTAGGCTTATTCTTGTCCAATTAGGGTTTTTAACCAATCTTGTGCATCCAATAAGTTCATTTGTGTCATTGGATGAACATTTAGGTCATTTTCGCCCTACCTATGCTTATTCTTGTCCAATTAGGGTTTTTAACCAATCCTGTGCTTCCAATAAGTTCATTTGTGTCATTGGATGAACATTTAGGTCATTTTCGTCCTCCCTAGTCTTATTCTTGTCCAATTAGGGTTTTTATGCAATCTTGTGCATCCAATAGGTGTGTTTCTGTCATTGGACGAACATTTAGGTCATTTTCGTCGTCCCTAGGCTTATTCTTGTCCAATTAGGGTTTTTAACCAACCTTGTGCATCCAATAAGTTCATTTGTGTCATTGGATGAACATTTAGGTCATTTTCGTCCTCCCTAGGCTTATTCTTGTCCAATTAAGGTTTTTAACCAATCTTGTGCATCCAATAAGTTCATTTGTGTCATTGGATGAACATTTAGGTCATTTTCGCCCTACCTATGCTTATTCTTGTCCAATTAGGGTTTTTAACCAATCTTGTGCATACAATAAGTTCATTTGTGTCATTGGATGAACATTTAGGTCATTTTCGTCCTCCCTAGTCTTATTCTTGTCCAATTAGGGTTTTTATGCAATTTTGTGCATCCAATAGGTGTGTTTGTGTCATTGGTGGAACATTTAGGACAGTTTCGTCCTCCCTAGTCTTATTCTTGTCCAATTAGGGTTTTTATGCAATATTGTGCATCCAATAGGTGTGTTTGTCTCATTAAACGAACATTTAGATCATTTTCGAACTCCCTAGGCTTATTCTTGTCCAATTAGGGTTTTTAACCAACCTTGTGCATCCAATAAGTTCATTTGTGTCATTGGATGAACATTTAGGTCATTTTCGTCCTACCTATGCTTATTCTTGTCCAATTAGGGTTTTTAACCTATCCTGTGCTTCCAATCAGTTCATTTGTGTCATTGGATGAACATTTAGGTCATTTTCGTCCTCCCTAGTCTTATTCTTGTCCAATTAGGGTTTTTATGCAATTTTGTGCATCCAATAGGTGTGTTTGTGTCATTGGTGGAACATTTAGGTCATTTTCGTCCTCCCTAGTCTTATTCTTGTCCAATTAGGGTTTTTATGCAATCTTGTGCATCCAATAGGTGTGTTTGTCTCATTAAACGAACATTTAGATCATTTTCGAACTCCCTAGGCTTATTCTTGTCCAATTAGGGTTTTTAACCAACCTTGTGCATCCAATAAGTTCATTTGTGTCATTGGATGAACATTTAGGTCATTTTCGTCCTCCCTAGGCTTATTCTTGTACAATTAGGGTTTTTAACCAATCTTGTGCATCCAATAAGTTCATTTGTGTCATTGGATGAACATTTAGGTCATTTTCGTCCTCCCTAGTCTTATTCTTGTCCAATAAGGGTTTTTATTCACTCTTGTGCATCCAATAGGTGTGTTTGTGTCATTGGACGAACATTTTGGTCATTTTCGTCCTCCCTAGTCTTATTCTTGTCCAATAAGGGTTTTTATTCACTCTTGTGCATCCAATAGGTGTGTTTGTGTCATTGGACAAACATTTAGGTCATTTTCGTCCTCCCTAGGTTTATTCTTGTCCAATCAGGGTTTTTAACCATTCTTGTGCTTCCAATAAGTTCATTTGTGTCATTAGACGAAAATTTAGGTCATTTTCGTCCTCCCTAGGCTTATTCTTGTCCAATTAGGGTTTTTAACCAATCATGTGCATCCAATAAGTTAATTTGGGTCATTGGATGAACATTTAGGTCATTTTCGTCCTCCCTAGGCTTATTCTTGTCCAATTAGGGTTTTTAGCCAATCTTGTGCATCCAATAAGTTCATTTGTGTCATTGGACGAACATTTAGGTCATTTTCGTCTTCCGTAGGATTATTCTTGTCCAATTAGGGTTTTTAACCAATCCTGTGCATCCAATAGGTGTGTTTGTGTCATTGGATAAACATTTAGGTCATTTTCGTCCTCCCTAGTCTTATTCTTGTCCAATTAGGGTTTTTATGTAATCTTGTGCATTCAATAGGTGTGTTTGTGTCGTTGGACGAACATTTAGGTCATTTTCGTCCTCCCTAGGCTTATTCTTGTCCAATTGGGGTTTTTAAC
>JBBPBR010000127.1:179538-223243 GCA_037974775.1 Cicer pinnatifidum | reverse complement strand
TATGGATTGAAACAAGCTCCTAGAGCTTGGTATGAGAAACTTAGCAACTTTCTCATTTCACAAAATTTCTTAAGAGGAAATGTGGATAAAACTCTTTTTATACAAACTACTGATAAAGATATCTTGCTGGTCCAAGTTTATGTTGATGACATAATATTTGGATCTACAAATGATAAGCTATGCAAAAATTTTGAAAATCTAATGAAAGGACAATTTGAAATGTCAATGATGGGTGAACTGTCATACTTTTTGGGATTTCAAATTAACCAAAGCAAGCAAGGTATCTTCATTAGTCAAACAAAATATTGTAATGACTTGATAAAGAAATTTTCATTTGATAGCTTCAAACCCATTGATACTCCTATGAGCCAAGGAAACCTTTTAGATAGGGATGAGTTGGGTAAACCAGTAGATGTTACAAGGTATAGAGGCATGATAGGATCATTGCTCTATCTCACAGCAAGCAGGCCTGACATCATGTTCAGTGTTTGTTTGTGTGCGAGGTATCAATCAAATCCTAAAGAGTCTCACCTTAGTGCAGTCAAGAGGATTTTCAGATATTTAGTTGGAACTAGGAACCTTGGTTTATGGTATCCTAAGGGATCAACTTGTTCTTTAGTTGGGTATTCAGATTCAGATTTTGCTGGGTGCAAACTGGATAGGAAGAGTACCTCAGGTACTTGTCATTTGCTGGGTAATTCACTTGTATCTTGGTTCAGCAAGAAGCAAACCAGTATCGCTTTGTCAACAGCAGAAGCTGAGTACATTGCAGCTGGAAGTTGCTGTGCTCAGATCATGTGGATGAAACAGCATTTGTTAGACTTTGGTGTGGACTTAGGAACTGTTCCTATCTTGTGCGACAACACAAGTGCGATCAGCATCACTAAGAACCCAGTTATGCATTCCAGGACCAAGCATATCGAGATTCGGCATCACTTCATTCGAGATCAATTTCAGTGTGGGAATATCAAGTTGGAATACGTCAACACAACTGAACAGCTAGCAGACATCTTCACCAAAGCATTGCCAAAGGAAAGTTTCCGTCACATTAGGATGAAATTAGGCATAATTGATCCTAGTCAGATCTGAATTATGTGTCAAATCAATTTGCGAAATCGATTGTCCTGTGATTACACATGAAAATGTGTTACACAATCGATTGAACTAATCGATGTGACCCATAATATGTCTTTTTTTATCAAAACTGTGAACACGAAATCGATTTGGGAAATCGATTGATTTATATGTGATTTTTATTTCTTTAAAAGAATCGATTTGGTAAATCGATGCTGAGGCAGGTATTTTCTGAACTGAGATGAAAGTCTTCTGAAATTGCTCGAAATCGATTTGGGAAATCGATTGAGTCTGTTGATTTCTTTAAAAGAATCGATTGGGGACATCGATTCTAAGTTAGTTGTTGAAGTGTATTCTGAGTTAAACTGATGTGAGAACTGTTAAGTTGATACGAAATCGATTTGGGTAATCGATTGCGTAACTTCATGAATCGATTTGGGTAATCGATTGGCATAGTTACCGTTGCAGTTTTTACTAGCCGTTGCAGGATCTAACGGCTCTGTTGGTTGATCTTCCCCAGTAACGGTCATCAAATCGATTGGAGAAATCGATTTCTGGATTTTTTTTAAAAGGAACAGTGACAATCGATTTTCCATCCTTTTCCAATCTTCTAAATCGATTGCAACTTCAATTCTCTGCAATATTTCTCAAAGTTTCTGTTTTTCAACTCCCAAACACTTTTCTTTCCTTCAAATCTTCATAGTGTCACAATTTTTGTTAATGGCTCGTGTTAAGCAAACTCAACCCCGAACTCCTTCTCTTTCACCTTCATCTTCTTCATCTAGTGGGAGGACTCCGTCTCCACCACCCACTCTTCCAAAACGGGTACCAATACCTACACACAAGATTGCTTCTCAAGATAAGGGAAAAGGTATTGCCCCCGATCAAGGTAGACCCAAAAAGAGAAAGGAAGCTCCGACTGAAAAATTGCTAGCTGACGCAATGAAGGAAATATCACAAAGGAAAAAGAAAAAGAATACTCCACAGAAAAAGACTACTCCAAAGAAATCAACTGCTCCTCCAACGAATCAAGCTGATGAATTCAAACTTCCGCAAGCTTTTGTAAATCGGAAAATACACGAAGCACGCATCTTGGACTTCAGCTACTTCGACAGTAATGGTTTTACTTTTCAAAACCATCTCCGATTTCATGGCTTAGAAGATTTTTTATCATGTTCGCTTGATACATATCCGAATCTTATACGGATATTCTACTCAAATTTCAAGATGACCGACACCGACTTCAAAGCAACAGTCAAAGGGAAGAAGATTTCGATGTCTTTCGACGAGTTCTCTACTCTGTCAGGACTTCCCTACTTTGGAAACTCAGTGGATGGCAGCACCGAAGCAGACGCTGTTGACGACGGATGGGAAGAGTATCTGGATAGGCAAGAAGCTGTGCAGGATCTTATGGTCGAAGGGTTCGTAGAATCTGTTTCACTACCTATAGGCCAGATGAAGGTTCAGCAACGGATGCTGATGTACGCCCTCACCCGGATGCTGGTTCCACGTTCCGGAAATCACGCAGTTGTGCAACGGCTGGATATTGTGCTACTGTGGGGTCTATGCAAAGAGCTCAAGATGAGCTGGGCATGGATTGTTCTCAGGCACATGCTAGAAGCTGCTCAAGGGAAGTTGGTACTTCCATATCCACAGCTCGTCACGAAGATTCTCACTCACTTCAAGGTATCTCTGAAGGGTGAAGAAGTCTCGAAGACCGTCCTAACATTTGGTGAATCCATCGTGAACCAAATGCAGCTGCGAAAAGTCAATGGAGTTTGGAAGCGACCTCAGACTTCTACTGAACAAACCCAGCAAGGTGTTGAACAACCAGCTGCGGAGAATGTTTCAGCAGAATCGGAAGTGCTCACCAAACTGCTTGAATTTATGGCAGCACAAGCAGTTCACAACGCTAAGATGGAGGCATCTCATGAAAGGATTGAAGCTGCTATTCAGAAGATTCAAGCAGACCAAAATCAGATGGCGCAAGACGTGGCAGCTATTCAGGAACATCTGGGCATTAAGTTGTCCTTCAGCGATGTTGTTGAAATAGGAAGACCGGCGGCTGAAGAACCTGCTCCAACAACAGTAGAGATTGCTGCAACTCATGGTGAGGAGACACCTGCTGAGGTTAATACAGCGGTCTCAGCCTCATCCCCTGCTAATAATGAGGACCAGCATCTCTAGGCGTTTAGGACCTTAGGCTTCTTAGTTTTTGTTTGTCTTTGTTTCTTTTTGCTTTCGTTTTGTAATGATCATGATGAATGTAATTCTGTTTGATTTATGAACCTTGAGATTGTTAATCATTTCAATTGCTGCATTTCATTTTCATATTGTCTAGTGCGCGCCATAATCTGTTTTTGTACACTATTTCAAAATTGTTTTCAACTAAGTTAAAATATTACTGGCATTACTGCTTGTTATTACTAATCTTTTCTAGATTCTTTGTAGAGCAGTATTCAGGTTTGCTCAGGGGGAGCTAACATTTCTCTTTCACCACTTTTTGCCTTAACTGACAAAAGGGGGAGAGAAATTATAACTTGTGCTTTATTTTATCAGTTTTATTGCTCCTAATCATTATCTTTACTCTCTATGAATATTGAACTTAGGGGGAGCTCTACTAAAACTGTTACTCATAATTATTTTTCTCAAGTTAAAATTGAATGTTTGTCACTTAAATCAAAAAGGGGGAGATTGTTAAACATATGTTCGTTTTTGATGTTATTGACAAGCATCCAATTTGAAATACATCTAACATTGTCAACTGAGAAAAATTTCAGGAACAACAAATTCAATCCTACATACTCGAAACAATTGCTTGGAACTCAAGGAATCAACAAAATCTTGAAGATCCATGAGCACATCGATTAGCACAATCAATTCCATAACAGGGTTGAATAAGTTTACAAAGTTTGGTGTTACCCAATCGATTAGCACAATCGATTTGTACATCCTTAAAGAAAACAAAAGGGCTATCAATCGATTCTCCAAATCGATTGGTACACATATTGGAAAATAAATTGTACAAGTCAGAGAGCCAGTTTGCCACAAATCGATTAGGCACATCGATTGAGTGAATCACCAAGACTAAACTGATTGTTTAAATCGATTGGACAAATCGATTGACATGCTTACTGAATTTAAAATGTGCAAGTCAGTAGCACGTTTTGCAGGCAATCGATTTGGCAAATCGATTGGAATAATCACTTCTTTAATTTTGTTTTTGTCTACATCGATTGAAACAATCGATTGTTAATGTCCCAGAGCCAAACCTGTTTACTAAATCGATTAGGCCAATCGATTCACTAAAACAAGTTTCAAAATAACTCAGGTCTGGAACATACACAATCGATTACTACAATCTGTTTATATACATCTGTGTAATAAAAGTTGGTATCAATCGACTTGGTAAATCGATTGAATAACTCAACTGATGAAAAGTACTTCAGACTTAAGATCCACAATCGATTGGCACAATCGATTGACATAAAAGTTTTATAAACAGAGACGACCGAATGGTTAAATCGATTAAGCACATCGATGGTTTTGATCTCGTTGTTTGAACAAAACACATCAAGTCGATTCTGCAAATCGATTTAATCATATAATGTCATCAAAGTTTGAAGAACTACTTAAAATAATCGATTGAGCAAATCGATTAGTATGTACAGTTTCAAGATTCAAGAAAAACAAGACTCGCGAAATCGATTGAGGAAATCGATTAACCAGCATTATGACTTTAATGAATCGATTTGATAAATCGATTCATACGTTGTTTTTCCTGAAACTATATAAACTGTTTTTCTGTATCTTCTAAAAATACACAACAACATACACATAACTTTCTGATATCTTTGTTTCTCATTGTGAAATAACATTGAACATTACTTTTTCAGTTATGAAGATTCATCTTTCATGATCCACAAGAACTGAGAAAGATTGCTGGAGAAACAACTTTAGAGAAGAAAACTGTTGAAGAAATTTCTATGTAATTTCTGATTAGATACATCTGTAAACAAATTCTTAAAACAAATAACATTGAGAAATCCAGTCTTAACTGGTAGTTATCTTCTGGGATTGAGAGGTCTCATCAAGAAGAAACTTGACTGTAATCTTGGAAGAGTTTATGGGAGATAAACTCTGGGATTCAGGGAGATAAGAATAGAATAAGAAGAATCGTTTTAGATTGATAGGCGAGGAGCTAGAACATCTGTAAACGGATTCTGAGATATTCTATTGGAAAGGCCAAGATTGGATTTGATCTTGGGACTGGATGTAGGTCGTTCAACAACGGCTGAACCAGTATAAATCACTGCGTACAATCTTTCTTACCCTTATCTCTTTTTTGTCTTCATCAGTCCAGTCACTTTTTGGCTTTAGGATTGCTGATTCACCTGTACCTGCTATGGTTGGCACAAATGGTCCATTTTCTACAGCATCTAGAATATCAATACCACTAGCTTCAAGAAAAATTAACATGCGTTGTTTCCAATACATGTATGCGGCCCCGTTAAAAGCGGGAGGCCTAGCTAATGATGCACCCTCTCCTAGGAAATCAGAGGTCATGATTTTTGATGAGAGTTACTCTAACAAAAATTGGCTCTGATACCAATTGTTGGTACCAGTAACCTCTGTTAAATGAAAATTATGCGGAAGATTACCTATTTTTAGAGATATGCGCAGCAGTTTAACAAATCGTACATTTATTAAACAAAGCATCAGAATAAGGTCCCAAAACTACAATACAAATGAATGCACAAAGTATATGGATCAAAGAATATATTGAGAGATGCACCAGTTACGTTTATTGTTCAAGATATTGATTCACTTACAATCATGCTGGAAACAGTCTTTCATGTAGTATCAAAGTGTGCAGAAAGATATTCAAGCATTCAATCAATATCAGACAAATACACACTGCAGAAATTAAAAAGAGATAAGGGTAAGAAAGATTGTACGCAGTGATTTATACTGGTTCAGCCGTTGTCGAACGACCTACATCCAGTCCCAAGATCAAATCCAATCTTGGCCTTTCCAATAGAATATCTCAGAATCCGTTTACAGATGTTCTAGCTCCTCGCCTATCAATCTAAAACGATTCTTCTTATTCTATTCTTATCTCCCTGAATCCCAGAGTTTATCTCCCATAAACTCTTCCAAGATTACAGTCAAGTTTCTTCTTGATGAGACCTCTCAATCACAGAAGATAACTACCAGTTAAGACTGGATTTCTCAATGTTATTTGTTTTAAGAATTTGTTTACAGATGTATCTAATCAGAAATTACACAGAAATTTCTTCAACAGTTTTCTTCTCTAAAGTTGTTTCTCCAGCAATCTTTCTCAGTTCTTGTGGATCATGAAAGATGAATCTTCATAACTGAAAAAGTAATGTTCAAAGTTATTTCACAGTGAGAAACAAAGATGTCAGAAAGTTATGTGTATGTTGTTGTGTATTTTTGAGAAGATACTGAAAAACAGTTTATATAGTTTCAGGAAAAACAACATATGAATCGATTTATCCAATCGATTCATTAAAGTCATAATGCTGGTTAATCGATTTCCTCAATCGATTTCGCGAGTCTTGTTTTTCTTGAATCTTGAAACTGTACATACTAATCGATTTGCTCAATCGATTATTTTAAGTAGTTCTTCAAACTTTTGATGACAGTATATGATTAAATCGATTTGCAGAATCGACTTGATGTGTTTTGTTCAAACAACGAGATCAAAACCATCGATGTGCTTAATCGATTTAACCATTCAGTCGTCTCTGTTTATAAAACTTTTATGTCAATCGATTGTGCCAATCGATTGTGGATCTTAAGTCTGAAGTACTTTTCATCAGTTTGGTTATTCAATCGATTTACCAAGTCGATTGATACCAACTTTTATTACACAGATGTATATAAACAGATTGTAGTAATCGATTGTGTATGTTCCAGGCCTGAGTTATTTTGAGACTTGTTTTAGTGAATCGATTGGCCTAATCGATTTAGTAAACAGGTTTGGCTCTGGGACATTACCAATCGATTGTTTCAATCGGTGTAGACAAAAACACAATTAAAGAAGTGATTATTTCAATCGATTTGCCAAATCGATTGCCTGCAAAACGTGCTACTGACTTGCACATTTTAATTTCAGTAAGCATGTCAATCGATTTGTCCAATCGATTTAAACAATCAGTTTAGTCTTGGTGATTCACTCAATCGATGTGCCTAATCGATTTGTGGCAAACTGGCTCTCTGACTTGTACAATTTATTTTCCAATATGTGTACCAATCGATTTGGAGAATCGATTGATAGCCCGTTTGTTTTCTTTAAGGATGTACAAATCGATTGTGCTAATCGATTGGGTAACACCAAACTTTGTAAACTTATTCAACCCTGTTATGGAATCGATTGTGCTAATCGATGTGCTCATGGATCTTCAAGATTTTGTTGATTCCTTGAGTTCCAAGCAATTGTTTCGAGTATGTAGGATTGAATTTGTTGTTCCTGAAATTTTTCTCAGTTGACAATGTTAGATGTATTTCAAATTGGATGCTTGTCAATAACATCAAAAACGAACATATGTCTAACAATCTCCCCCTTTTTGATTTAAGTGACAAACATTCAATTTTAACTTGAGAAAAATAATTATGAGTAACAGTTTTAGTAGAGCTCCCCCTAAGTTCAATATTCATAGAGAGTAAAGATAATGATTAGGAGCAATAAAACTGATAAAATAAAGCACAAGTTATAATTTCTAGCTGACGCAATGAAGGAAATATCTTCAAGGAAAAAGAAAAAGAATACTCCACAGAAAAAGACTACTCCAAAGAAATCAACTGCTCCTCAAACAAATCAAGCTGATGAATTCAAACTTCCGCAAGCTTTTGTAAATCGGAAAATACACGAAGCACGCATCTTGGACTTCAGCTACTTCGACAGTAATGGTTTTACATTTCAAAACCATCTCCGGTTTCATGGCTTGGAAGATTTCTTATCATGTTCGCTTGATACATATCCGAATCTTATACGGATATTCTACTCAAACTTCAAGATGACCGACACCGGCTTCAAAGCAACAGTCAAAGGGAAGAAGATTTCGATGTCTTTCGACGAGTTCTCTACTCTGTCAGGACTTCCCTACTTTGGAAACTCAGTGGATGGCAGCACCGAAGCAGACGCTGATGACGACGGATGGGAAGAGTATCTGGATAGGCAAGCAGCTGTGCAGGATCTTATGGTTGAAGGGTTCGTGGAATCTGTTTCACTCCCTATAGGCCAGATGAAGGTTCAGCAACGGATGCTGATGTACGCCCTCACCCGGATGCTGGTTCCACGTTCCGGAAATCACGCAGTTGTGCAACGGCTGGATATCGTGCTACTGTGGGGTCTATGCAAAGAGCTCAAGATGAGCTGGGCATGGATTGTTCTCAGGCACATGCTAGAAGCTGCTCAAGGGAAATTGGTACTTCCGTATCCACAGCTCGTCACGAAGATTCTCACTCACTTCAAGGTATCTCTGAAGGGTGAAGAAGTCTCGAAGACCGTCCTAACATTTGGTGAATCCATCGTGAACCAAATGCAGCTGCGAAAAGTCAATGGAGTTTGGAAGCGACCTCAGACTTCTACTGAACAAACCCAGCAAGGTGTTGAACAACCAGCTGCGGAGAATGTTTCAGCAGAATCAGAAGTGCTCACCAAACTGCTTGAATTTATGGCAGCACAAGCAGTTCACAACGCTAAGATGGAGGCATCTCATGAAAGGATTGAAGCTGCTATTCAGAAGATTCAAGCAGACCAAAATCAGATGGCGCAAGACGTGGCAGCTATTCAGGAACATCTGGGCATTAAGTTGTCCTTCAGCGATGTTGTTGAAATAGGAAGACAGGCGGCTGAAGAACCTGCTCCAACAACAGTGGAGATTGCTGCAACTCATGGTGAGGAGACACCTGCTGAGGTTAATACAGCGGTCTCAGCCTCATCCCCTGCTAATAATGAGGACCAGCATCTCTAGGCGTTTAGGACCTTAGGCTTCTTAGTTTTGTTTGTCTTTGTTTCTTTTTGCTTTCGTTTTGTAATGATCATGATGAATGTAATTCTGTTTGATTTATGAACCTTGAGATTGTTAATCATTTCAAATGCTGCATTTCATTTTCATATTGTCTAGTGCGCGCCATAATCTGTTTTGTCCACTATTTCAAAATTGTTTTCAACTAAGTTAAAATATTACTGGCATTACTGCTTGTTATTACTAATCTTTTCTAGATTCTTTGTAGAGCAGTATTCAGGTTTGCTCAGGGGGAGCTAACATTTCTCTTTCACCACTTTTTGCCTTAACTGACAAAAGGGGGAGAGAAATTATAACTTGTGCTTTACTTTATCAGTTTTATTGCTCCTAATCATTATCTTTACTCTCTATGAATATTGAACTTAGGGGGAGCTCTACTAAAACTGTTACTCATAATTATTTTTCTCAAGTTAAAATTGCATGTTTGTCACTTAAATCAAAAAGGGGGAGATTGTTAGACATATGTTCGTTTTTGATGTTATTGACAAGCATCCAATTTGAAATACATCTAACATTGTCAACTGAGAAAAATTTCAGGAACAACAAATTCAATCCTACATACTCGAGACAATTGCTTGGAACTCAAGGAATCAACAAAATCCTGAAGATCCATGAGCACATCGATTAGTACAATCGATTCTATAACAGGGTTGAATAAGTTTACAAAGTTTGGTGTTACCCAATCGATTAGCACAATCGATTTGTACATCCTTAAAGAAAACAAACGAGCTATCAATCGATTCTCCAAATCGATTGGTACACATGTTGGAAAATAAATTGTATAAGTCAGAGAGCCAGTTTGCCACAAATCGATTAGGCACATCGATTGAGTGAATCACCAAGACTAAACTGATTGTTTAAATCGATTGGACAAATCGATTGACATGCTTACTGAATTTAAAATGTGCAAGTCAGTAGCACGTTTTGCAGGCAATCGATTTGGCAAATCGATTGAAATAATCACTTCTTTAATGGTGTTTTTGTCTACACCGATTGAAACAATCGATTGGTAATGTCCCAGAGCCAAACCTGTTTACTAAATCGATTAGGCCAATCGATTCACTAAAACAAGTCTCAAAATAACTCAGGCCTGGAACATACACAATCGATTACTACAATCTGTTTATATACATCTGTGTAATAAAAGTTGGTATCAATCGACTTGGTAAATCGATTGAATAACCAAACTGATGAAAAGTACTTCAGACTTAAGATCCACAATCGATTGGCACAATCGATTGACATAAAAGTTTTATAAACAGAGACGACTGAATGGTTAAATCGATTAAGCACATCGATGGTTTTGATCTCGTTGTTTGAACAAAACACATCAAGTCGATTCTGCAAATCGATTTAATCATATACTGTCATCAAAAGTTTGAAGAACTACTTAAAATAATCGATTGAGCAAATCGATTAGTATGTACAGTTTCAAGATTCAAGAAAAACAAGACTCGCGAAATCGATTGAGGAAATCGATTAACCAGCATTATGACTTTAATGAATCGATTGGATAAATCGATTCATATGTTGTTTTTCCTGAAACTATATAAACTGTTTTTCAGTATCTTCTCAAAAATACACAACAACATACACATAACTTTCTGACATCTTTGTTTCTCACTGTGAAATAACTTTGAACATTACTTTTTCAGTTATGAAGATTCATCTTTCATGATCCACAAGAACTGAGAAAGATTGCTGGAGAAACAACTTTAGAGAAGAAAACTGTTGAAGAAATTTCTGTGTAATTTCTGATTAGATACATCTGTAAACAAATTCTTAAAACAAATAACATTGAGAAATCCAGTCTTAACTGGTAGTTATCTTCTGTGATTGAGAGGTCTCATCAAGAAGAAACTTGACTGTAATCTTGGAAGAGTTTATGGGAGATAAACTCTGGGATTCAGGGAGATAAGAATAGAATAAGAAGAATCGTTTTAGATTGATAGGCGAGGAGCTAGAACATCTGTAAACGGATTCTGAGATATTCTATTGGAAAGGCCAAGATTGGATTTGATCTTGGGACTGGATGTAGGTCGTTCGACAACGGCTGAACCAGTATAAATCACTGCGTACAATCTTTCTTACCCTTATCTCTTTTTAATTTCTGCAGTGTGTATTTGTCTGATATTGATTGAATGCTTGAATATCTTTCTGCATACTTTGATACTACATGAAAGACTGTTTCCAGCATGATTGTAAGTGAATCAATATCTTGAACAATAAACGTAACTGGTGCATCTCTCAATATATTCTTTGATCCATATACTTTGTGCATTCATTTGTATTGTAGTTTTGGGACCTTATTCTGATGCTTTGTTTAATAAATGTACGATTTGTTAAACTGCTGCGCATATCTCTAAAAATAGGTAATCTTCCGCATAATTTTCATTTAACAGAGGTTACTGGTACCAACATTTTCGTCCTCCCTAGGCTTATTCTTGTCCAATTAGGGTTTTTAACCAATCTTGTGCATCCAATAAGTTCATTTGTGTCATTGGATGAACATTTAGGTCATTTTCGTCCTCCCTAGTCTTATTTTTGTCCAATTAGGGTTTTTATGCAATCTTGTGCATCCAATAGGTGTGTTTGTGTCATTGGACGAACATTTTGGTCATTTTCGTCCTCCCTAGTCTTATTCTTGTCCAATAAGTGTTTTTATTCACTCTTGTGCATCCAATAGGTGTGTTTGTGTCATTGGAGGAACATTTAGGTCATTTTCGTCCTCCCTAGGCTTATTCTTGTCCAATTAGGGTTTTTATGCAATCTTGTGCATCCAATAGGTGTGTTTCTGTCATTGGACGAACATTTAGGTCATTTTCGTCCTCCCTAGGCTTATTCTTTTCCAATTAAGATTTTTAACCAATCTTGTGCATCCAATAAGTTCATTTGTGTCATTAGACGAACATTTAGGTCATTTTCGTCCTCCCTAGGCTTATTCTTGTCCAATTAGGGTTTTTAACCAATCGTGTGCATCCAATAAGTTGATTTGTGTCATTGGATGAACATTTAAGTCATTTTCGTCTTCCCAAGGCTTATTCTTGTCCAATTAGGGTTTTTAACCAATCTTGTGCATCCAATAGGTGTGTTTGTGTCATTGGATAAACATTTAGGTCATTTTCGTCCTCCCTAGTCTTATTCTTGTCCAATTAGGGTTTTTATGCAATCTTGTGCATCCAATATGTGTGTTTGTGTCATTGGATGAACATTTAGGTCTTTTTCCTCCTCCCTAGGCTTATTCTTGTCGAATTAGGGTTTTTAACCAATCTTGTGCATCCAATAAGTTCATTTGTGTCATTGGATGAACATTTAGGTCATTTTCGTCCTCCCTAGTCTTATTCTTGTCCAATTAGGGTTTTTATGCAATCTTGTGCATCCAATAGGTGTGTTTGTGTCATTGGAGGAACATTTAGGTCATTTTCGTCCTCCCTAGGCTTATTCTTGTCCAATTAGGGTTTTCAACCAATCTTGTGCATCCAATAAGTTCATTTGTGTCATTGGATGAACATTTAGGTCATTTTAGTCCTCCCTAGGCTTATTCTTGTCCAATTAGGGTTTTTAACCAATCTTGTGCATCCAATAAGTTCATTTGTGTCATTGGATGAACATTTAGGTCATTTTCGTCCTCCCTAGGCTTATTCTTGTCCAATTAGGGTTTTTATCCAATCTTGTGCATCCAATAAGTTCTTTTGTGTCATTGGATGAACATTTAGGTCATTTTCGTCCTCCCTAGGCTTATTCTTGTCCAATTAGGGTTTTTAACCAATCTTGTGCATCCAATAGGTGTGTTTGTGTCATTGGACGAACATTTAGGTCATTTTCGTCCTCCCTAGGCTTATTCTTGTCCAATTAGGGTTTTTAACCAATCATGTGCATCCAATAAGTTGATTTGTGTCATTGGACGAACATTTAGGTCATTTTCGTCCTCCTTAGGCTTATTATTGTCCAATTAGGGTTTTTAACCAATCTTGTGCATCCAATAAGTTCATTTGTGTCATTGGATGAACATTTAGGTCATTTTCGTCCTCCCTAGGCTTATTCATGTCCAATTAGGGTTTTTAGCCAATCTTGTGCATCCAATAAGTTCATTTGTGTCATTGGAGGAACATTTAGGTCATTTTCGTCCTCCCTAGTCTTATTATTGTCCAATTAGGGTTTTTATGCAATCTTGTGCATCCAATAGGTGTGCTTGTGTCATTGGACGAACATTTAGGTCATTTTCGTCCTCCCTAGGCTTATTCTTGTCCAATTAGGGTTTTTAACCAATCTTGTGCATCCAATAGGTGTGTTTGTGTCATTGGAGGAACATTTAGGTCATTTTCGTCCTCCCTAGTCTTATTCTTGTCCAATTAGGGTTTTTATGCAATCTTGTGCATCCAATAGGTGTGTTTGTGTCATTGGACGAACATTTAGGTCATTTTCATCCTCCATAGGCTTATTCTTGTCCAATTAGGGTTTTTAACCAACCTTGTGCATCCAATAAGTTCATTTGTGTCCTTGGTTGAACATTTAGGTCATTTTCATCCTCCCTAGGCTTATTCTTGTCCAGTTAGGGTTTTTAACTAATCTTGTGCATCCAATAAGTTCATTTGTGTCATTGGATGAACATTTAGGTCATTTTCGTCCTCCCTAGTCTTATTCTTCTCCAATTAGGGTTTTAAGCAATCTTGTGCATCCAATATGTGTGTTTGCGTCATTGGATGAACATTTAGGTCATTTTCGTCCTCCCTATGCTTATTCTTGTCCAATTAGGGTTTTTAACCAATCTTGTGCATCCAATAAGTTCATTTGTGTCATTGGATGAACATTTAGGTCATTTTCGTCCTCCGTAGGCTTATTCTTGTCCAATTAGGGTTTTTAACTAATCTTGTGCATCCAATAAGTTCATTTGTGTCATTGGATGAACATTTAGGTCATTTTCGTCCTCCCTAGGCTTATTCTTGTCCAATTAGGGTTTTTAACAAATCTTGTGCATCCAATAAGTTCATTTGTGTCATTGGATAAACATTTAGGTCATTTTCGTCCACCCTAGGCTTATTCTTGTCCATTAAGGGTTTTTAACCAATCTTGTGCATCCAATAGGTGTGTTTGTGTCATTGGATGAACATTTAGGTCATTTTCGTCCTCCCTAGGCTTATTCTTGTCCAATTAGGGTTTCTAACCAATCTTGTGCATCCAATAGGTGTATTTGTGTCATTGGATGAACATTTAGGTCATTTTCGTCCTCCCTAGGCTTATTCTTGTCCAATTAGGGTTTTTAACCAATCTTGTGCATCCAATAGGTGTGTTTGTGTCATTGGATGAACATTTAGGTCATTTTCGTCCTCCCTAGGCTTATTCTTGTCCAATTAGGGTTTCTAACCAATCTTGTGCATCCAATAGGTGTATTTGTGTCATTGGATGAACATTTAGGTCATTTTCGTCCTCCCTAGGCTTATTCTTGTGTAATTAGGGTTTTTAATCAATCTTGTGCATCCAATAAGTTCATTTGTGTTATTGGATGAACATTTAGGTCATTTTCGTCCTCCCTAGGCTTATTCTTGTCCAATTAGGGTTTCTAACCAATCTTGTGCATCCAATAGGTGTATTTGTGTCATTGGATGAACATTTAGGTCATTTTCGTCCTCCCTAGGCTTATTCTTGTCTAATTAGGAATTTTAAGCAATCTTGTGCATCCAATAAGTTCATTTGTGTCATTGGATGAACATTTAGGTCATTTTCGTCCTACCTAGGCTTATTCTAGTCCAATTAGGGTTTCTAACCAATCTTGTGCATCCAATAGGTGTGTTTGTGTCATTGGATGAACATTTAGGTCATTTTCGTCCTCCCTAGGCTTATTCTTGTCCAATTAGGGTTTCTAACCAATCTTGTGCATCCAATAGGTGTATTTGTGTCATTGGATGAACATTTAGGTCATTTTCGTCCTCCCTAGGCTTATTCTGGTCCAATTAGGGTTTTTAAGCAATCTTGTGCATCCAATAAGTTCATTTGTGTCATTGGATGAACATTTAGATCATTTTCGACCTCCTTAGGCTTATTCTTGTCCAATTAGGGTTTCTAACCAATCTTGTGCATCCAATAGGTGTGTTTGTGTCATTGGATGAACATTTAGGTCATTTTCGTCCTCCCTAGGCTTATTCTTGTCCAATTAGGGTTTTTAACCAATCTTGTGCATCCAATAAGTTCATTTGTGTCATTGGATGAACATTTAGGTCATTTTCGTCCTACCTATGCTTATTCTTGTCCAATTAGGGTTTTTAACCTATCCTGTGCTTCCAATCAGTTCATTTGTGTCATTGGATGAACATTTAGGTCATTTTCGTCCTCCCTAGTCTTATTCTTGTCCAATTAGGGTTTTTATGCAATTTTGTGCATCCAATAGGTGTGTTTGTGTCATTGGTGGAACATTTAGGTCATTTTCGTCCTCCCTAGTCTTATTCTTGTCCAATTAGGGTTTTTATGCAATATTGTGCATCCAATAGGTGTGTTTGTCTCATTAAACGAACATTTAGATCATTTTCGAACTCCCTAGGCTTATTCTTGTCCAATTAGGGTTTTTAACCAACCTTGTGCATCCAATAAGTTCATTTGTGTCATTGGATGAACATTTAGGTCATTTTCGTCCTCCCTAGGCTTATTCTTGTCCAATTAGGGTTTTTAACCAATCTTGTGCATCCAATAAGTTCATTTGTGTCATTGGATGAACATTTAGGTCATTTTCGTCCTCCCTAGTCTTATTTTTGTCCAATTAAGGTTTTTATGCAATCTTGTGCATCCAATAGGTGTGTTTGTGTCATTGGACGAACATTTTGGTCATTTTCGTCCTCCCTAGTCTTATTCTTGTCCAATAAGTGTTTTTATTCACTCTTGTGCATCCAATAGGTGTGTTTGTTTCATTGGAGGAACATTTAGGTCATTTTCGTCCTCCCTAGGCTTATTCTTGTCCAATTAGGGTTTTTATGCAATCTTGTGCATCCAATAGGTGTGTTTCTGTCATTGGACGAACATTTAGGTCATTTTCGTCCTCCCTAGGCTTATTCTTTTCCAATTAAGATTTTTAACCAATCTTGTGCATCCAATAAGTTCATTTGTGTCATTAGACGAACATTTAGGTCATTTTCGTCCTCCTTAGGCTTATTCTTGTCCAATTAGGGTTTTTAACCAATCGTGTGCATCCAATAAGTTGATTTGTGTCATTGGATGAACATTTAAGTCATTTTCGTCTTCCCAAGGCTTATTCTTGTCCAATTAGGGTTTTTAACCAATCTTGTGCATCCAATAGGTGTGTTTGTGTCATTGGATAAACATTTAGGTCATTTTCGTCCTCCCTAGGCTTATTCTTGTCCAATTAGGGTTTTTATGCAATCTTGTGCATCCAATAGGTGTGTTTGTGTCATTGGACGAACATTTAGGTCATTTTCGTCCTCCCTAGGCTTATTCTTGTCCAATTAAGATTTTTAACCAATCTTGTGCATCCAATAAGTTCATTTGTGTCATTAGACGAACATTTAGGTCATTTTCGTCCTCCCTAGGCTTATTCTTGTCCAATTTGGGTTTTTAACCATTCTTGTGCTTCCAATAAGTTCATTTGTGTCATTAGACGAACATTTAGGTCATTTTCGTCCTCCCTAGGCTTATTCTTGTCCAATTATGGTTTTTAACCAATCATGTGCATCCAATAAGTTAATTTGGGTCATTGGATGAACAGTTAGGTCATTTTCGTCCTCCCTAGGCTTATTCTTGTCCAATTAGGGTTTTTAGCCAATCTTGTGCATCCAATAAGTTCATTTGTGTCATTGGATGAACATTTAGGTCATTTTCGTCTTCCGTAGGCTTATTCTTGTCCAATTAGGGTTTTTAACCAATCTTGTGCATCCAATAGGTGTGTTTGTGTCATTGGAAAAACATTTAGGTCATTTTCGTCCTCCCTAGTCTTATTCTTTTCCAATTAGGGTTTTTATGTAATCTTGTGCATTCAATAGGTGTGTTTGTGTCGTTGGACGAACATTTAGGTCATTTTCGTCCTCCCTAGGCTTATTCTTGTCCAATTGGGGTTTTTAACAAATCTTGTGCATCCAATAAGTTCATTTGTGTCATTAGACGAACATTTATGTCATTTTCGTCCTCCCTAGGCTTATTCTTGTCCAATTAGGGTTTTTAGCCAATCTTGTGCATCCAATAAGTTCATTTGTGTCATTGGATGAACATTTAGGTCATTTTCGTCTTCCGTAGGCTTATTCTTGTCCAATTAGGGTTTTTAACCAATCCTGTGCATCCAATAGGTGTGTTTGTGTCATTGGATAAACATTTAGGTCATTTTCGTCCTCCCTAGTCTTATTCTTGTCCAATTAGGGTTTTTATGTAATCTTGTGCATTCAATAGGTGTGTTTGTGTCGTTGGACGAACATTTAGGTCATTTTCGTCATCCCTAGGCTTATTCTTGTCCAATTGGGGTTTTTAACAAATCTTGTGCATCCAATAAGTTCATTTGTGTCATTAGACGAACATTTATGTCATTTTCGTCCTCCCTAGGCTTATTCTTGTCCAATTAGGGTTTTTAACAAATGATGTGCATCCAATAAGTTGATTTGTGTCATTGGATGAACATTTAGGTCATTTTCGTCCTCCCTAGGCTGATTCTTGTGCATCCAATAGGTTCAGTTGTGTCATTGGATGAACATTTAACCAATCTTGTGCATCCAATAAGTTCAGTTGTGTCATTGGATGAACATTTAGGTCATTTTTGTTCTCCCAAGGCTTATTCTTGTCCAATTAGGGTTTTTATGCAATCTTGTGCATCCATTAAGTTCATTTGTGTCATTGGAGGAACATTTAGGTCATTTTCGTCCTCGCTAAGCTTATTCTTGTCAAATTAGGGTTTTTAACCAATCATGTGCATCCAATAAGTTGATTTGTGTCATTGGACGAACATTTAGGTCATTTTCGTCCTCCATAGGGTTATTATTGTCCAATTAGGGTTTTTAACCAATCTTGTGCATCCAATAAGTTCATTGGTGTCATTGGATGAACATTTAGGTCATTTTCGTCCTCCCTAGGCTTATTCATGTCCAATTAGGGTTTTTAGCCAATCTTGTGCATCCAATAAGTTCATTTGTGTCATTGGAGGAACATTTAGGTCATTTTCGTCCTCCCTAGTCTTATTCTTGTCCAATTAGGGTTTTTATGCAATCTTGTGCATCCAATATGTGTGTTTGTGTCATTGGATGCACATTTAGGTCATTTTCGTCCTCCCAAGGCTTATTCTTGTCCAATTAGGGTTTTTAACCAACCTTGTGCATCCAATAAGTTCATTTGTGTCATTAGACGAACATTTAAGTCATTTTCGTCCTCCCTAGGCTTATTCTTGTCCAATTAGGGTTTTTAACCAATCATGTGCATCCAATAAGTTGATTTGTGTCATTGGATGAACATTTAGGTCATTTTCGTCCTCCCTAGGCTTATTCTTGTCCAATTAGGGTATTTAACCAATCTTGTGCATCCAATAAGTTCATTTGTGTCATTGGAGGAACATTTAGGTCATTTTCGTCCTCCCTAGTCTTATTCTTGTCCAATTAGGGTTTTTATGCAATCTTGTGCATCCAATATGTGTGTTTGTGTCATTGGATGAACATTTAGGTCATTTTCGTCCTCCCTAGTCTTATTCTTGTCCAATTAGGGTTTTTATGCAATCTTGTGCATCCAATAGGTGTGTTGGTGTCATTGGACGAACATTTAGGTCATTTTCGTCCTCCCTAGGCTTATTCTTGTCCAATTAGGGTTTTTAACCAATCTTGTGCATCCAATAGGTGTGTTTGTGTCATTGGAGGAACATTTAGGTCATTTTCGTCCTCCCTAGTCTTATTCTTGTCCAATTAGGGTTTTTATGCAATCTTGTGCATCCAATAGGTGTGTTTCTATCATTGGACGAACATTTAGGTCATTTTCGTCGTCCCTAGGCTTATTCTTGTCCAATTAGGGTTTTTAACCAACCTTGTGCATCCAATAAGTTCATTTGTGTCATTGGATGAACATTTAGGTCATTTTCGTCCTCCCTAGGCTTATTCTTGTCCAATTAGGGTTTTTAACCAATCTTGTGCATCCAATAAGTTCATTTGTGTCATTGGATGAACATTTAGGTCATTTTCGTCCTTCCTAGGCTTATTCTTGTCCAATTAGAGTTTTTAACCAATCTTGTGCATCCAATAGGTGTGTTTGTGTCATTGGATGAACATTTAGGTCATTTTCGTCCTCCCTAGGCTTATTCTTGTCCAATTAGGGTTTTTAACC
This sequence comes from Cicer pinnatifidum, assembly GCA_037974775.1. Taxonomy (NCBI): domain Eukaryota; kingdom Viridiplantae; phylum Streptophyta; class Magnoliopsida; order Fabales; family Fabaceae; genus Cicer; species Cicer pinnatifidum. Next base: position 203,822 of record JBBPBR010000127.1, on the reverse strand, counting down.
AATCTTGTGCATCCAATAAGTTCATTTGTGTCATTGGATGAACATTTAGGTCATTTTCGTCCTCCTAAGGCTTATTCTTGTTCAATTAGGATATCTAACCAATCTTGTGCTTCCAATAGGTGTGTTTGTGTCATTGGATGAACATTTAGGTCATTTTCGTCCTCCCTAGGCTTATTCTTGTCCAATTAGGGTTTTTAACCAATCTTGTGCATCCAATAAGTTCATTTGTGTCATTGGATTAACATTTAGGTCATTTTCGTCCTCCCTAGGCTTATTCTTGTCCAATTAGGGTTTCTAACCAATCTTGTGAATCCAATTGGTGTGTTTGTGTCATTGGATGAACATTTAGGTCATTTTCGTCCTCCCTAGTCTTATTCTTGTCCAATTAGGGTTCTTAACCAATCTTGTGCATCCAATAAGTTCATTTGTGTCATTGGATGAACATTTAGGTCATTTTCGTCCTCCCTATGCTTATTCTTGTCCAATTAGGGTTTTTAACCAATCTTGTGCATCCAATAGGTGTGTTTGTGTCATTGGATGAACATTTAGGTCATTTTCGTTCTCCCTAGGCTTATTCTTGTCCAATTTGGGTTTTTAACCAATCTTGTGCATCCAATAAGTTCATTTGTGTCATTGGATGAACATTTAGGTCATTTTCGTCCTCCCTAGGCTTATTCTTGTCCAATTAGGGTTTTTAACCAATCTTGTGCATCCAATAAGTTCATTTGTGTCATTGGATGAACATTTAGGTCATTTTCGTCCTCCCTAGGCTTATTCTTGTCCAATTAGGGTTTCTAACCAATCTTGTGCATCCAATAGGTGTGTTTAGTCATTTGATCAACATTTAGGTTATTTTCGTCCTCCCTAGGCTTATTCTTGTCCAATTAGGGTTTTTAACCAATCTTGTGCATCCAATAAGTTCATTTGTGTCATTGGATTAACATTTAGGTCATTTTCGTCCTCCCTAGGCGTATTCTTGTCCAATTAGGGTTTCTATCCAATCTTGTGCATCCAATAGGTGTGTTTGTGTCATTGGATGAACATTTAGGTCATTTTCGTCCTCCCTAGGCTTATTCTTTTCCAATTAGGGTTTTTAACCAATCTTGTGCATCCAATAAGTTCATTTGTGTCATTGGATGAACATTTAGGTCATTTTCGTCCTCCCTAGTCTTATTTTTGTCCAATTAGGGTTTTTATGCAATCTTGTGCATCCAATAGGTGTGTTTGTGTCATTGGACGAACATTTTGGTCATTTTCGTCCTCCCTAGTCTTATTCTTGTCCAATAAGGGTTTTTATTCACTCTTGTGCATCCAATAGGTGTGTTTGTGTCATTGGAGGAACATTTAGGTCATTTTCGTCCTCCCTAGGCTTATTCTTGTCCAATTAGGGTTTTTATGCAATCTTGTGCATCCAATAGGTGTGTTTGTGTCATTGGACGAACATTTAGGTCATTTTCGTCCTCCCTAGGCTTATTCTTGTCCAATTAGGGTTTTTAACCATTCTTGTGCTTCCAATAAGTTCATTTGTGTCATTAGACGAACATTTAGGTCATTTTCGTCCTCCCTAGGCTTATTCTTGTCCAATTAGGGTTTTTAACCAATCATGTGCATCCAATAAGTTAATTTGGGTCATTGGATGAACATTTAGGTCATTTTCGTCCTCCCTAGGCTTATTCTTGTCCAATTAGGGTTTTTAGCCAATCTTGTGCATCCAATAGGTGTGTTTGTGTCATTGGATGAACATTTAGGTCATTTTCGTCTTCCGTAGGCTTATTCTTGTCCAATTAGGGTTTTTAACCAATCTTGTGCATCCAATAGGTGTGTTTGTGTCATTGGATAAACATTTAGGTCATTTTCGTCCTCCCTAGTCTTATTCTTGTCCAATTAGGGTTTTTATGTAATCTTGTGCATTCAATAGGTGTGTTTGTGTCGTTGGACGAACATTTAGGTCATTTTCGTCCTCCCTAGGCTTATTCTTGTCCAATTGGGGTTTTTAACAAATCTTGTGCATCCAATAAGTTCATTTGTGTCATTAGACGAACATTTATGTCATTTTCGTCCTCCCTAGGCTTATTCTTGTCCAATTAGGGTTTTTAGCCAATCTTGTGCATCCAATAAGTTCATTTGTGTCATTGGATGAACATTTAGGTCATTTTCGTCTTCCGTAGGCTTATTCTTGTCCAATTAGGGTTTTTAACCAATCCTGTGCATCCAATAGGTGTGTTTGTGTCATTGGATAAACATTTAGGTCATTTTCGTCCTCCCTAGTCTTATTCTTGTCCAATTAGGGTTTTTATGTAATCTTGTGCATTCAATAGGTGTGTTTGTGTCGTTGGACGAACATTTAGGTCATTTTCGTCATCCCTAGGCTTATTCTTGTCCAATTGGGGTTTTTAACAAATCTTGTGCATCCAATAAGTTCATTTGTGTCATTAGACGAACATTTATGTCATTTTCGTCCTCCCTAGGCTTATTCTTGTCCAATTAGGGTTTTTAACAAATGATGTGCATCCAATAAGTTGATTTGTGTCATTGGATGAACATTTAGGTCATTTTCGTCCTCCCTAGGCTGATTCTTGTGCATCCAATAGGTTCAGTTGTGTCATTGGATGAACATTTAACCAATCTTGTGCATCCAATAAGTTCAGTTGTGTCATTGGATGAACATTTAGGTCATTTTTGTTCTCCCAAGGCTTATTCTTGTCCAATTAGGGTTTTTATGCAATCTTGTGCATCCATTAAGTTCATTTGTGTCATTGGAGGAACATTTAGGTCATTTTCGTCCTCGCTAAGCTTATTCTTGTCAAATTAGGGTTTTTAACCAATCATGTGCATCCAATAAGTTGATTTGTGTCATTGGACGAACATTTAGGTCATTTTCGTCCTCCATAGGGTTATTATTGTCCAATTAGGGTTTTTAACCAATCTTGTGCATCCAATAAGTTCATTGGTGTCATTGGATGAACATTTAGGTCATTTTCGTCCTCCCTAGGCTTATTCATGTCCAATTAGGGTTTTTAGCCAATCTTGTGCATCCAATAAGTTCATTTGTGTCATTGGAGGAACATTTAGGTCATTTTCGTCCTCCCTAGTCTTATTCTTGTCCAATTAGGGTTTTTATGCAATCTTGTGCATCCAATATGTGTGTTTGTGTCATTGGATGCACATTTAGGTCATTTTCGTCCTCCCAAGGCTTATTCTTGTCCAATTAGGGTTTTTAACCAACCTTGTGCATCCAATAAGTTCATTTGTGTCATTAGACGAACATTTAAGTCATTTTCGTCCTCCCTAGGCTTATTCTTGTCCAATTAGGGTTTTTAACCAATCATGTGCATCCAATAAGTTGATTTGTGTCATTGGATGAACATTTAGGTCATTTTCGTCCTCCCTAGGCTTATTCTTGTCCAATTAGGGTATTTAACCAATCTTGTGCATCCAATAAGTTCATTTGTGTCATTGGAGGAACATTTAGGTCATTTTCGTCCTCCCTAGTCTTATTCTTGTCCAATTAGGGTTTTTATGCAATCTTGTGCATCCAATATGTGTGTTTGTGTCATTGGATGAACATTTAGGTCATTTTCGTCCTCCCTATGCTTATTCTTGTCCAATTAGGGTTTTTATCCAATCTTGTGCATACAATAAGTTCATTTGTGTCATTAGATGAACATTTAGGTCATTTTCGTCCTCCCTAGTCTTATTCTTGTCCAATTAGGGTTTTTATGCAATCTTGTGCATCCAATAGGTGTGTTTGTGTCATTGGAGGAACATTTAGGTCATTTTCGTCCTCCCTAGTCTTATTCTTGTCCAATTAGGGTTTTTATGCAATCTTGTGCATCCAATAGGTGTGTTTCTGTCATTGGAAGAACATTTAGGTCATTTTCGTCCTCCCTAGGCTTATTCTTGTCCGATTAGGGTTTTTAACCAATCTTGTGCATTCAATAAGTTCATTTGTGTCATTGGATGAACATTTAGGTCATTTTCGTCCTCCCTAGTCTTATTCTTGTCCAATTAGGGTTTTAAGCAATCTTGTGCATCCAATATGTGGGTTTGTGTCATTGGATGAACGTTTAGGTCATTTTCGTCCTCCCTAGGCTTATTCTTGTCCAATTAGGGTTTTTAACCAATCTTGTGCATCCAATAGGTGTGTTTGTGTCATTGGAGGAACATTTAGGTCATTTTCGTCCTCCCTAGTCTTATTCTTGTCCAATTAGGGTTTTTACGCAATCTTGTGCATCCAATAGGTGTGTTTGTGTCATTGGAGGAACATTTAGGTCATTTTCGTCCTCCCTAGTCTTATTCTTGTCCAATTAGGGTTTTTATGCAATCTTGTGCATCCAATAGGTGTGTTTCTGTCATTGGATGAACATTTAGGTCATTTTCGTCCTCCCTAGGCTTATTCTTGTCCAATTAGGGTTTTTAACCAATCTTGTGCATCCAATAAGTTCATTTGTGTCATTGGATGAACATTTAGGTCATTTTCGTCCTCCGTAGGCTTATTCTTGTCCAATTAGGGTTTTTAGCCAATCTTGTGTATCCAATAAGTTCATTTGTGTCATTGGAGGAATATTTAGGTCATTTTCGTCCTCCGTAGGCTTATTCTTGTCCAGTTAGGGTTTTTAACCAATCTTGTGCATCCAATAAGTTCATTTTTGTCATTAGACGAACATTTAGGTCATTTTCGTCCTCCCTAGGCTTATTCTTGTCCAATTAGGGTTTTTAACCAATCATGTGCATCCAATAAGTTGATTTGTGTCATTGGATGAACATTTAGGTCATTTTCGTCCTCCCTAGGCTTATTCTTGTCCAATTAGGGTTTTTAACCAATCTTGTGCATCCAATAAGTTCATTTGTGTCATTGGATGAACATTTAGGTCATTTTCGTCCTCCCTAGGCTTATTCTTGTCCAATTATGGTTTTTTACCAATCTTGTGCATCCAATAAGTTCATTTGTGTCATTGGACGAACATTTAGGTCATTTTCGTCCTCCCTAGGCTTATTCTTGTCCAATTAGGGTTTTTAACCAATCTTGTGCATCCAATAAGTTCATTTGTGTCATTGGATGAACATTTAGGTCATTTTCGTCCTCCCTAGGCTTATTCTTGTCCAACTAGGGTTTTTAACCAATCATGTGCAACCAAAAAGTTGATTTGTGTCATTGGATGAACATTTAGGTCATTTTCGTCCTCCCTAGGCTTATTCTTGTCCAATTAGGGTTTTTAACCAATCTTGTGCATCCAATAAGTTCATTTGTGTCATTGGATGAACATTTAGGTCATTTTCGTCCTCCCTAGGCTTATTCTTGTCCAATTAGGGTTTTTTGCCAATCTTGTGCATCCTATAAGTTCATTTGTGTCATTGGCAGAACATTTAGGTCATTTTCGTCCTCCCTAGTCTTATTCTTGTCCAATTAAGCTTTTTATGCAATCTTGTGCATCCAATAGGTGTGTTTGTGTCATTGGACGAACATTTAGGTCATTTTCGTCCTCCCTAGGCTTATTCTTGTCCAATTAGGGTTTTTATGCAATCTTGTGCATCCAATAGGTGTGTTTGTGTCATTGGACGAACATTTAGGTCATTTTCGTCCTCCCTAGGCTTATTCTTGTCCAATTAGGGTTTTTAACCAATCTTGTGCATCCAATAAGTTCATTTGTGTCATTAGACGCACATTTAGGTCATTTTCGTCCTCCCTAGGCTTATTCTTGTCCAATTAGGGTTTTTATTCAATCTTGTGCATCCAATAGGTGTGTTTGTGTCATGGGACGAACATTTAGGTCATTTACGTCCTCCCCAGGCTTATTCTTGTCCAATTAGGGTTTTTAACCAATCATGTGCATCCAATAAGTTTATTTGTGTCATTGGATGAACATTTAGGTCATTTTCGTCCTCCCTAGGCTTATTCTTGTCCAATTAGGGTTTTTAACCAATCTTGTGCATCCAATAAGTTCAGTTGTATCATTGGATGAACATTTAGGTCATTTTTGTTCTCCAAAGGCTTATTCTTGTCCAATTAGGGTTTTTATGCAATCTTGTGCATCCAATAAGTTCATTTGTGTCATTGGAGGAACATTTAGGTCATTTTCGTCCTCCCTAAGCTTATTCTTGTCCAATTAGGGTTTTTAACCAATCATGTGCATCCAATAAGTTGATTTTTGTCATTGGACGAACATTTAGGTCATTTTCGTCCTCCTTAGGCTTATTATTGTCCAATTAGGGTTTTTAACCAATCTTGTGCATCCAATAAGTTCATTTGTGTCATTGGATGAACATTTAGGTCATTTTCGTCCTCCCTAGGCTTATTCATGTCCAATTTGGGTTTTTAGCCAATCTTGTGCATCCAATAAGTTCATTTGTGTCATTGGAGGAACATTTAGGTCATTTTCGTCCTCCCTAGGCTTATTCTTGTCCAATTAGGGTTTTTAGCAAATCTTGTGCATCCAATAAGTTCATTTGTGTCATTGGATGAACATTTAGGTCATTTTCGTCTTCCGTAGGCTTATTATTTTCCAATTAGGGTTTTTAACCAATCCTGTGCATCCAATAGGTGTGTTTGTGTCATTGGATAAACATTTAGGTCATTTTCGTCCTCCCTAGTCTTATTCTTGTCCAATTAGGGTTTTTATGTAATCTTGTGCATTCAATAGGTGTGTTTGTGTCGTTGGACGAACATTTAGGTCATTTTCGTCCTTCCTAGGCTTATTCTTGTCCAATTGGGGTTTTTAACAAATCTTGTGCATCCAATAAGTTCATTTGTGTCATTAGACGAACATTTATGTCATTTTCGTCCTCCCTAGGCTTATTCTTGTCCAATTAGGGTTTTTAACCAATCTTGTGCATCCAATAAGTTGATTTGTGTCATTGGATGAACATTTAGGTCATTTTCGTCCTCCCTAGGCTTATTCTTGTCCAATTAGGGTTTTTAACCAATCTTGTGCATCCAATAAGTTCAGTTGTATCATTGGATGAACATTTATGTCATTTTTGTTCTCCAAAGGCTTATTCTTGTCCAATTAGGGTTTTTATGCAATCTTGTGCATCCAATAAGTTCATTTGTGTCATTGGAGGAACATTTAGGTCATTTTCGTCCTCCCTAAGCTTATTCTTGTCCAATTAGGGTTTTTAACCAATCATGTGCATCCAATAAGTTGATTTGTGTCATTGGATGAACATTTAGGTCATTTTCGTCCTCCCTAGGCTTATTCTTGTCCAATTAGGGTTTTTAACCAATCTTGTGCATCCAATAACTTCATTTGTGTCATTGGATGAACATTTAGGTCATTTTCGTCCTCCCAAGGCTTATTCTTGTCCAATTAGGGTTTCTAACCAATCTTGTGCATCCAATAGGTGTGTTTGTGTCATTGGATGAACATTTAGGTCATTTTCGTCCTCCCTAGGCTTATTCTTGTCCAATTAGGGTTTTTAACCAATCTTGTGCATCCAATAAGTTCATTTGTGTCATTGGATGAATATTTAGGTCATTTTCGTCCTCCCAAGGCTTATTCTTGTCCAATTAGGGTTTCTAAACAATCTTGTGAATCCAATAGGTGTGTTTGTGTCATTGGATGAACATTTAGGTCATTTTCGTCCTCCCTAGTCTTATTCTTGTCCAATTAGGGTTTTTAACCAATCTTGTGCATCCAATAAGTTCATTTGTGTCATTGGATTAACATTTAGGTCATTTTCGCTCTCCCTAGGCTTATTCTTGTGCAATTCGGGTTTCTAACCAATCTTGTGCATCCAATAAGTGTGTTTGTGTCATTAGATTAACATTTAGGTCATTTTCGTCCTCCCTAGTCTTATTCTTGTCCAATTAGGGTTTTTAACCAATCTTGTGCATCCAATAAGTTCAATTGTGTCATTGGATGAACATTTAGGTCATTTTCGTCCTCCCTAGGCTTATTCTCGTCCAATTAGGGTTTTTAACCAATCTTGTCCATCCAATAGGTGTGTTTGTGTCATTGGATGAACATTTAGGTTATTTTCGTCCTCCCTAGGCTTATTCTTGTCCAATTAGGGTTTTTAAACAATCTTGTGCATCCAATAAGTTCATTTGTGTCATTGGATTAACATTTAGGTCATTTTCGTCCTTCCTAGGCTTATTCTTGTCCAATTAGGGTTTTTAACCAATCTTGTGCATCCAATAGGTGTGTTTGAGTCATTGGATGAACATTTAGGTCATTTTCGTCCTCCCTAGGCTTATTCTTGTCCAATTAGGGTTTTTAACCAATCTTGTGCATCCAATAAGTTCATTTGTGTCATTGGATAAACATTTAGGTCATTTTCGTCCACCCTAGGCTTATTCTTGTCCAATAATGGTTTTTAACCAATCTTGTGCCTCCAATAAGTTCATTTGTGTCATTGGATGAACATTTAGGTCATTTTCGTCCTCCAAAGGCTTATTCTTGTCCAATTAGGGTTTTTAACCAATCTTGTGCATCCAATAAGTTCATTTGTGTCATTGGATGAACATTTAGGTCATTTACGTCCTCCCTAGGATTATTCTTGTCCAATTAGGGTTTTTAAGCAATCTTGTGAATCCAATAAGTTCATTTGTTTCATTGGATGAACATTTAGGTCATTTTCGTCCTCCCTAGGCTTATTCTTGTTCAATTAGAGTTTCTAACCAATCTTGTGCATCCAATAGGTGTGTTTGTGTCATTGGATGAACATTTAGGTCATTTTCGTCCTCCCTAGTCTTATTCTTGTCCAATTAGGGTTTTAAGCAATCTTGTGCATCCAATAAGTTCATTTGTGTCATTGGATGAACATTTAGGTTATTTTCTTCCTCACAAGGCTTAGTTTTGTGCAATTAGGGTTTTTAACCAATCTTGTGCATCCAATAGGTGTGTTTGTGTCATTAGATGAACATTTAGGTCATTTTCATCCTCCCTAGCCTTATTGTTGTCCAATTAGGGTTTTTAACCAATCTTGTGCATCCAATAGGTGTGTTTGTGTAATTGGATGAACATTTAGGTTATTTTCGTCCTCCCTAGTCTTATTCTTGTCCAATTAGGGTTTTAAGCAATCTTGTGCATCCAATAAGTTCATTTGTGTCATTGGATTAATATTTAAGTCATTTTCGTCCTCCCTAGGCTTATTCTTGTTCAATTAGGGTTTCTAACCAATATTGTGCATCCAATAGGTGTGTTTGTGTCATTGGATGAACATTTAGGTCATTTTCGTCCTCCCTAGGCTTATTCTTGTCTAATTAGGGTTTTTAAGCAATCTTGTGCATCCAATAAGTTCATTTGTGTCATTGGATGAACATTTAGGTCATTTATGTCCTCCCTAGGCTTATTCTTGTCCAATTATGGTTTTTAACCAATCTTGTGCATCCAATAGGTGTGTTTGTGTCATTGGATGAACATTTAGGTCATTTTCGTCCTCCCTAGTCTTATTCTTGTCCAATTAGGGTTTTAAGCAATCTTGTGCATCCAATAAGTTCATTTGTGTCATTGGATTAACATTTAGGTCATTTTCGTCCTTCCTAGGCTTATTTTTGTCCAATTAGGGTTTCTAACCAATCTTGTGCATCCAATAGGTGTGTTTGTGTCATTGGATGAACATTTAGGTCATTTTCGTCCTCCCTAGGCTTATTCTTGTCCAATTAGGGTTTTTAACCAATCTTGTGCATCCAATAAGTTCATTTGTGTCATTGGATGAACATTTAGGTCATTTTCGTCATCCCTAGGCTTATTCTTGTCCAATTAGGGTTTCTAACCAATCTTGTGCATCCAATAGGTGTGTTTAGTCATTTGATGAACATTTAGGTCATTTTCGTCCTCCCTAGGATTATTCTTGTCCAATTAGTGTTTTTAACCAATCTTGTGCATCCAATAAGTTCATTTGTGTCATTGGATTAACATTTAGGTCATTTTCGTCCTCCCTAGGCTTATTCTTGTCCAATTAGGGTTTCTAACCAATCTAGTGCATCTAATAGGTGTGTTTGTGTCATTGGATGAACATTTAGGTCATTTTCGTCCTCCCTAGGCTTATTCTTGTCCAATTAGGGTTTTTAACCAATCTTGTGCATCCAATAAGTTCATTTGTGTCATTGGATGAACATTTAGGTCATTTTCGTCATCCCTAGTCTTATTCTTGTCCAATTATGGTTTTTATGCAATCTTGTGCATCCAGTAGGTGTGTTTGTGTCATTGGAGGAACATTTAGGTCATTTTCGTCCTCCCTAGTCTTATTCTTGTCCAATTAGGGTTTTAAGCAATCTTGTGCATCCAATATGTGGGTTTGTGTCATTGGATGAACATTTAGGTCATTTTCGTCCTCCCTAGGCTTATTCTTGTCCAATTAGGGTTTTAACCCAATCTTGTGCATCCAATAAGTTCATTTGTGTCATTGGATGAACATTTAGGTCATTTTCGTCCTCCCTAGGCTTATTCTTGTCCAATTAGGGTTTTTAACCAATCTTGTGCATCCAATAAGTTCATTTGTGTCATTGGATGAACATTTAGGTCATTTTCGTCCTCCCTAGGCTTATTCTTGTCCAATTAAGGTTTTCAACCAATCTTGTGCATCCAATAAGTTCATTTGTGTCATTGGAAGAACATTTAGGTCATTTTCGTCCTCCATAGGCTTATTCTTGTCCAATTAGGGTTTTTAAACAATCTTGTGCATCCAATAAGTTCATTTGTGTCATTGGATGAACATTTAGGTCATTTTCGTCCTCCATAGGCTTATTCTTGTCTAATTAGGGTTTTTAAACAATCTTGTGCATCCAATAAGTTCATTTGTGTCATTGGATGAACATTTAGGTCATTTTCGTCCTCCCTAGGCTTATTCTTGTCCAATTAGGGTTTTTAACCAATCTTGTGCATCCAATAAGTTCATTTGTGTCATTGGATGAACATTTAGGTCATTTTCGTCCTCCCTAGTCTTATTCTTGTCCAATTGGGGTTTTTAGCAATCTTGTGCATCCAATATGTGTGTTTGTGTCATTGGATGAACATTTAGGTCATTTTCGTCCTCCCTATGCTTATTCTTGTCCAATTTGGGTTTTTAACCAATCTTGTGCATCCAATAAGTTCATTTGTGTCATTGGAAGAACATTTAGGTCATTTTCGTCCTCCCTAGGCTTATTCTTGTCCAATTAGGGTTTTCAACCAATCTTGTGCATCCAATAAGTTCATTTGTGTCATTGGATGAACATTTAGGTCATTTTCGTCCTCCCTAGTTTTATTCTTGTCCAATTAGGGTTTTTATGCAATCTTGTGCATCCAATAGGTGTGTTTGTGTCATTGGACGAACATTTAGGTCATTTTGGTCCTCCCTAAGCTTATTCTTGTCCAATTAGGGTTTTTAACCAATCTTGTGCATCCGATAAGTTCATTTGTGTCATTGGATGAACATTTAGGTAATTTTCGTCCTCCCTAGGCTTATTCTTGTCCAATTAGGGTTTTCAACCAATCTTGTGCATCCAATAAGTTCATTTGTGTCATTGGATGAACATTTAGGTCATTTTCGTCCTCCCTAGGCTTATTCTTGTCCAATTAGGGTTTTTAACCAATCTTGTGCATCCAATAAGTTCATTTGTGTCATTGGATGAACATTTAGGTCATTTTCGTCCTCCCTAGTCTTATTCTTGTCCAGTTAGGGTTTTAAGCAATCTTGTGCCTCCAATATGTGTGTTTGTGTCATTGGATGAACATTTAGGTCATTTTCGTCGTCCCTATGCTTATTCTTGTCCAATTAGGGTTTTTAACCAATCTTGTGCATCCAATAAGTTCATTTGTGTCATTGGAGGAACATTTAGGTCATTTTCGTCCTCCCTAGTCTTATTCTTGTCCAATTAGGGATTTTATGCAATCTTGTGCATCCAATAGGTGTGTTTGTGTCATTGGACGAACATTTAGGTCATTTTCGTCCTCCCAAGGCTTATTCTTGTCCAATTAGGGTTTTTAACCAATCTTGTGCATCCAATAGGTGTGTTTGTGTCATTGGAGGAACATTTAGGTCATTTTCGTCCTCCCTAGTCTTATTCTTGTCCAATTAGGGATTTTATGCAATCTTGTGCATCCAATAGGTGTGTTTGTGTCATCAGACGAACATTTAGGTCATTTTCGTCCTCCCTAGGCTTATTCTTGTCCAATTAGGGTTTTTAACCAATCTTGTGCATCCAATAGGTGTGTTTGTGTCATTGGAGGAACATTTAGGTCATTTTCGTCCTCCCTAGTCTTATTCTTGTCCAATTAGGGATTTTATGCAATCTTGTGCATCCAATAGGTGTGTTTGTGTCATTGGACGAACATTTAGGTCATTTTCGTCCTCCCTAGGCTTATTCTTGTCCAATTAGGGTTTTTAACCAATCTTGTGCATCCAATAAGTTCATTTGTGTCATTAGACGCACATTTAGGTCATTTTCGTCCTCCCTAGGCTTATTCTTGTCCAATTAGGGTTTTTATTCAATCTTGTGCATCCAATAGGTGTGTTTGTGTCATGGGACGAACATTTAGGTCATTTACGTCCTCCCCAGGCTTATTCTTGTCCAATTAGGGTTTTTAACCAATCATGTGCATCCAATAAGTTTATTTGTGTCATTGGATGAACATTTAGGTCATTTTCGTCCTCCCTAGGCTTATTCTTGTCCAATTAGGGTTTTTAACCAATCTTGTGCATCCAATAAGTTCAGTTGTATCATTGGATGAACATTTAGGTCATTTTTGTTCTCCAAAGGCTTATTCTTGTCCAATTAGGGTTTTTATGCAATCTTGTGCATCCAATAAGTTCATTTGTGTCATTGGAGGAACATTTAGGTCATTTTCGTCCTCCCTAAGCTTATTCTTGTCCAATTAGGGTTTTTAACCAATCATGTGCATCCAATAAGTTGATTTTTGTCATTGGACGAACATTTAGGTCATTTTCGTCCTCCTTAGGCTTATTATTGTCCAATTAGGGTTTTTAACCAATCTTGTGCATCCAATAAGTTCATTTGTGTCATTGGATGAACATTTAGGTCATTTTCGTCCTCCCTAGGCTTATTCATGTCCAATTAGGGTTTTTAGCCAATCTTGTGCATCCAATAAGTTCATTTGTGTCATTGGAGGAACATTTAGGTCATTTTCGTCCTCCCTAGTCTTATTATTGTCCAATTAGGGTTTTTATGCAATCTTGTGCACCCAATAGGTGTGCTTGTGTCATTGGACGAACATTTAGGTCATTTTCGTCCTCCCTAGGCTTATTCTTGTCCAATTAGGGTTTTTAACCAATCTTGTGCATCCAATAGGTGTGTTTGTGTCATTGGAGGAACATTTAGGTCATTTTCGTCCTCCCTAGTCTTATTCTTGTCCAATTAGGGTTTTTATGCAATCTTGTGCATCCAATAGGTGTGTTTCTGTCATTGGACGAACATTTAGGTCATTTTCGTCGTCCCTAGGCTTATTCTTGTCCAATTAGGGTTTTTAACCAACCTTGTGCATCCAATAAGTTCATTTGTGTCATTGGATGAACATTTAGGTCATTTTGTCCTCCCTAGGCTTATTCTTGTCCAATTAGGGTTTTTAACCAATCTTGTGCATCCAATAAGTTCATTTGTGTCATTGGATGAACATTTAGGTCATTTTCGTCCTACCTATGCTTATTCTTGTCCAATTAGGGTTTTTAACCAATCCTGTGCTTCCAATAAGTTCATTTGTGTCATTGGATGAACATTTAGGTCATTTTTGTCCCCCCTAGTCTTATTCTTGTCCAATTAGGGTTTTTATGCAATTTTGTGCATCCAATAGGTGTGTTTGTGTCATTGGTGGAACATTTAGGTCATTTTCGTCCTCCCTAGTCTTATTCTTGTCCAATTAGGGTTTTTATGCAATCTTGTGCATCCAATAGGTGTGTTTGTCTCATTAAACGAACATTTAGATCATTTTCGAATTCCCTAGGCTTATTCTTGTCCAATTAGGGTTTTTAACCAACCTTGTGCATCCAATAAGTTCATTTGTGTTCATTTTCGTCCTCCATAGGCTTATTCTTGTCCAATTAAGATTTTTAACCAATCTTGTACATCCAATAAGTTCATTTGTGTCATTAGACGAACATTTAGGTCATTTTCGTCCTCCCTAGGCTTATTCTTGTCCAATTAGGGTTTTTAACCATTCTTGTGCTTCCAATAAGTTCATTTGTGTCATTAGACGAACATTTAGGTCATTTTCGTCCTCCCTAGGCTTATTCTTGTCCAATTAGGGTTTTTAACCAATCATGTGCATCCAATAAGTTAATTTGGGTCATTGGATGAACATTTAGGTCATTTTCGTCCTCCCTAGGCTTATTCTTGTCCAATTAGGGTTTTTAGCCAATCTTGTGCATCCAATAAGTTCATTTGTGTCATTGGATTAACATTTAGGTCATTTTCGTCTTCCGTAGGCTTATTCTTGTCCAATTAGGGTTTTTAACCAATCCTGTGCATCCAATAGGTGTGTTTGTGTCATTGGATAAACATATAGGTCATTTTCGTCCTCCCTAGTCTTATTCTTGTCCAATTAGGGTTTTTATGTAATCTTGTGCATTCAATAGGTGTGTTTGTGTCGTTGGACGAACATTTAGGTCATTATCGTCCTCCCTAGGCTTATTCTTGTCCAATTGGGGTTTTTAACAAATCTTGTGCATCCAATAAGTTCATTTGTGTCATTAGACGAACATTTATGTCATTTTCGTCCTCCCTAGGCTTATTCTTGTCCAATTAGGGTTTTTAACCAATCATGTGCATCCAATAAGTTGATTTGTGTCATTTGATGAACATTTAGGTCATTTTCGTCCTCCCTAGGCTTATTCTTGTCCAATTAGGGTTTTTAACCAATCTTGTGCATCCAATAAGTTCAGTTGTATCATTGGATGAACATTTAGGTCATTTTTGTTCTCCAAAGGCTTATTCTTGTCCAATTAGGGTTTTTATGCAATCTTGTGCATCCAATAAGTTCATTTGTGTCATTGGAGGAACATTTAGGTCATTTTCGTCCTCCCTAAGCTTATTCTTGTCCAATTAGGGTTTTTAACCAATCATGTGCATCCAATAAGTTGATTTTTGTCATTGGACGAACATTTAGGTCATTTTCGTCCTCCTTAGGCTTATTATTGTCCAATTAGGGTTTTTAACCAATCTTGTGCATCCAATAAGTTCATTTGTGTCATTGGATGAACATTTAGGTCATTTTCGTCCTCCCTAGGCTTATTCATGTCCAATTAGGGTTTTTAGCCAATCTTGTGCATCCAATAAGTTCATTTGTGTCATTGGAGGAACATTTAGGTCATTTTCGTCCTCCCTAGTCTTATTATTGTCCAATTAGGGTTTTTATGCAATCTTGTGCATCCAATAGGTGTGCTTGTGTCATTGGACGAACATTTAGGTCATTTTCGTCCTCCCTAGGCTTATTCTTGTCCAATTAGGGTTTTTAACCAATCTTGTGCATCCAATAGGTGTGTTTGTGTCATTGGAGGAACATTTAGGTCATTTTCGTCCTCCCTAGTCTTATTCTTGTCCAATTATGGTTTTTATGCAATCTTGTGCATCCAATAGGTGTGTTTCTGTCATTGGACGAACATTTAGGTCATTTTCGTCGTCCCTAGGCTTATTCTTGTCCAATTAGGGTTTTTAACCAACCTTGTGCATCCAATAAGTTCATTTGTGTCATTGGATGAACATTTAGGTCATTTTCGTCCTCCCTAGGCTTATTCTTGTCCAATTAAGGTTTTTAACCAATCTTGTGCATCCAATAAGTTCATTTGTGTCATTGGATGAACATTTAGGTCATTTTCGCCCTACCTATGCTTATTCTTGTCCAATTAGGGTTTTTAACCAATCTTGTGCATACAATAAGTTCATTTGTGTCATTGGATGAACATTTAGGTCATTTTCGTCCTCCCTAGTCTTATTCTTGTCCAATTAGGGTTTTTATGCAATTTTGTGCATCCAATAGGTGTGTTTGTGTCATTGGTGGAACATTTAGGACAGTTTCGTCCTCCCTAGTCTTATTCTTGTCCAATTAGGGTTTTTATGCAATATTGTGCATCCAATAGGTGTGTTTGTCTCATTAAACGAACATTTAGATCATTTTCGAACTCCCTAGGCTTATTCTTGTCCAATTAGGGTTTTTAACCAACCTTGTGCATCCAATAAGTTCATTTGTGTCATTGGATGAACATTTAGGTCATTTTCGTCCTCCCTAGGCTTATTCTTGTCCAATTAGGGTTTTTAACCAATCTTGTGCATCCAATAAGTTCATTTGTGTCATTGGATGAACATTTAGGTCATTTTCGCCCTACCTATGCTTATTCTTGTCCAATTAGGGTTTTTAACCAATCCTGTGCTTCCAATAAGTTCATTTGTGTCATTGGATGAACATTTAGGTCATTTTCGTCCTCCCTAGGCTTATTCTTGTCCAATTAGGGTTTTTATGCAATTTTGTGCATCCAATAGGTGTGTTTGTGTCATTGGTGGAACATTTAGGTCATTTTCGTCCTCCCTAGTCTTATTCTTGTCCAATTAGGGTTTTTATGCAATCTTGTGCATTCAATAGGTGTGCTTGTGTCGTTGGACGAACATTTAGGTCATTTTCGTCCTCGCTAGGCTTATTCTTGTCCAATTGGGGTTTTTAACAAATCTTGTGCATCCAATAAGTTCATTTGTGTCATTAGACGGACATTTATGTCATTTTCGTCCTCCCTAGGCTTATTCTTGTCCAATTAGGGTTTTTAACCAATCATGTGCATCCAATAAGTTGATTTGTGTCATTGGATGAACATTTAGGTCATTTTCGTCCTCCCTAGGCTTATTCTTGTCCAATTAGGGTTTTTAACCAATCTTGTGCATCCAATAAGTTCAGTTGTATCATTGGATGAACATTTAGGTCATTTTTGTTCTCCAAAGGCTTATTCTTGTCCAATTAGGGTTTTTATGCAATCTTGTGCATCCAATAAATTCATTTGTGTCATTGGAGGAACATTTAGGTCATTTTCGTCCTCCCTAAGCTTATTCTTGTCCAATTAGGGTTTTTAACCAATCATGTGCATCCAATAGGTGTGCTTGTGTCATTGGACGAACATTTAGGTCATTTTCGTCCTCCCTAGGCTTATTCTTGTCCAATTAGGGTTTTTAACCAATCTTGTGCATCCAATAGGTGTGTTTGTGTCATTGGAGGAACATTTAGGTCATTTTCGTCCTCCCTAGTGTTATTCTTGTCCAATTAGGGTTTTTATGCAATCTTGTGCATCCAATAGGTGTGTTTGTGTCATTGGAGGAACATTTAGGTCATTTTCGTCCTCCCTAGTCTTATTCTTGTCCAATTAGGGTTTTTATGCAATCTTGTGCATCCAATAGGCGTGTTTGTGTCATTGGATGAACATTTAGGTCATTTTCGTCCTCCCTAGGCTTATTCTTGTCCAATTAGGGTTTTTAACCAATCTTGTGCATCCAATAAGTTCATTTGTGTCATTGGATGAACATTTAGGTCATTTTCGTCCTACCTATGCTTATTCTTGTCCAATTAGGGTTTTTAACCAATCCTGTGCTTCCAATAAGTTCATTTGTGTCATTGGATGAACATTTAGGTCATTTTCGTCCTCCCTAGTCTTATTCTTGTCCAATTAGGGTTTTTATGCAATCTTGTGCATCCAATAGGTGTGTTTGTGTCATTGGATGAACATTTAGGTCATTTTCGTCCTCCAAAGTCTTATTCTTGTCCAGTTAGGGTTTTTATGCAATCTAGTGCATCCAATAGGTGTGTTTGTGTCATTGGACGAACATTTAGGTCATTTTCGTCCTCCCTATGCTTATTCTTGTCCAATTAGGGTTTTTAACCAATCATGTGCATCCAATAAGTTGATTTGTGTCATTGGATGAACATTTAGGTCATTTTCGTCCTCCCTAGGCTTATTCTTGTCCAATTAGGGTTTTTATCCAATCTTGTGCATCCAATAAGTTCATTTGTGTCATTAGACGAACATTTATGTCATTTTCGTCCTCCCTAGGCTTATTCTTGTCCAATTAGGGTTTTTAACCAATCATGTGCATCCAATAAGTTGATTTGTGTCATTGGATGAACATTTAGGTCATTTTCGTCCTCCCTAGGCTTATTCTTGTCCAATTAGGGTTTTTAACCAATCATGTGCATCCAATAAGTTGATTTGTGTCATCGGATGAACATTTAGGTCATTTTCGTCCTCCCTAGGCTTATTCTTGTCCAATTAGGGTTTTTAACCAATCTTGTGCATCCAATACGTTCATTTGTGTCATTGGATGAACATTTAGGTCATTTTCGCCCTCCCTATGCTTATTCTTGTCCAATTTGTGTTTTTAACCAATCTCGTGCATCCAATAAGTTCATTTGTGTCATTGGATGAACATTTAGGTCATTTTCGTCCTCCCTAGGCTTATTCTTGTCCAATTAGGGTTTTTAACCAATCATGTGCATCCAATAAGTTGATTTGTGTCATTGGATGAACATTTAGGTCATTTTCGTCCTCCCTAGGCTTATTCTTGTCCAATTAGGGTTTTTAACCAATCTTGTGCATCCAATAAGTTCAGTTGTATCATTGGATGAACATTTAGGTCATTTTTGTTCTCCAAAGGCTTATTCTTGTCCAATTAGGGTTTTTATGCAATCTTGTGCATCCAATAAGTTCATTTGTGTCATTGGAGGAACATTTAGGTCATTTTCGTCCTCCCTAAGCTTATTCTTGTCCAATTAGGGTTTTTAACCAATCATGTGCATCCAATAAGTTGATTTGTGTCATTCGACGAACATTTAGGTCATTTTCGTCCTCCTTAGGCTTATTATTGTCCAATTAGGGTTTTTAACCAATCTTGTGCATCCAATAAGTTCATTTGTGTCATTGGATGAACATTTAGGTCATTTTCGTCCTCCCTAGGCTTATTCATGTCCAATTAGGGTTTTTAGCCAATCTTGTGCATCCAATAAGTTCATTTGTGTCATTGGAGGAACATTTAGGTCATTTTCGTCCTCCCTAGTCTTATTCTTGTCCAATTAGGGTTTTTATGCAATCTTGTGCATCCAATAGGTGTGCTTGGGTCATTGGACGAACATTTAGGTCATTTTCGTCCTCCCTAGGCTTATTCTTTTCCAATTAGGGTTTTTAACCAATCTTGTGCATCCAATAGGTGTGTTTGTGTCATTGGAGGAACATTTAGGTCATTTTCGTCCTCCCTAGTGTTATTCTTGTCCAATTAGGGTTTTTATGCAATCTTTAGCATCCAATAGGTGTGTTTCTGTTATTGGACGAACATTTAGGTCATTTTCGTCGTCCCTAGGCTTATTCTTGTCCAATTAGGGTTTTTAACCAACCTTGTGCATCCAATAAGTTCATTTGTGTCATTGGATGAACATTTAGGTCATTTTCGTCCTCCCTAGGCTTATTCTTGTCCAATTAGGGTTTTTAACCAATCTTGTGCATCCAATAAGTTCATTTGTGTCATTGGATGAACATTTAGGTCATTTTCGTCCTACCTATGCTTATTCTTGTCCAATTAGGGTTTTTAACCAATCATGTGCTTCCAATAAGTTCATTTGTGTCATTCGATGAACATTTAGGTCATTTTCGTCCTCCCTAGTCTTATTCTTGTCCAATTAGGGTTTTTATGCAATTTTGTGCATCCAATAGGTGTGTTTGTGTCATTGGTGGAACATTTAGGTCATTTTCGTCCTCCCTAGTCTTATTCTTGTCCAATTAGGGTTTTTATGCAATCTTGTGCATCCAATAGGTGTGTTTGTCTCATTAAACGAACATTTAGATCATTTTCGAACTCCCTAGGCTTATTCTTGTCCAATTAGGGTTTTTAACCAACCTTGTGCATCCAATAAGTTCATTTGTGTCATTGGATGAACATTTAGGTCATTTTCGTCCTCCCTAGGCTTATTCTTGTCCAATTAGGATTTTTAACCAATCTTGTGCATCCAATAAGTTCATTTGTGTCATTGGATGAACAGTTAGGTCATTTTCGTCCTCCCTAGGCTTATTCTTGTCCAATTAGGGTTTTTAACCAATCTTGTGCATCCAATAAGTTCATTTGTGTCATTGGATGAACATTTAGGTCATTTACGTCCTCCCTAGGCTTATTCTTGTCCAATTAGTGTTTTTAACCAATCTTGTGCTTCCAATAAGTTCATTTGTGTCATTGGATGAACATTTAGGTCATTTTCGTCCTCCCTAGGCTTATTCTTGTCCAATTAGGGTTTTTAACCAATCTTGTGCATCCAATAAGTTCATTTGTGTCATTGGATGAACATTTAGGTCATTTTTGTCCTCCCTAGGCTTATTCTTGTCCAATTAGGGTTTTTAAGCAATCTTGTGCATCCAATATGTTCATTTATGTCATTGGATGAACATTTAGGTCATTTTCGTCCTCCCTAGGCTTATTCTTGTCCAATTAGGGTTTTTAACCAATCTTGTGCATCCAATAAGTTCATTTGTGTCATTGGATGAACATTTAGGTCATTTTCGTCCTCCCTAGGCTTATTCTTGTCCAATTAGGGTTTTTAACCAATCTTGTGCATCCAATAAGTTCATTTGTGTTATTGGATAAACATTTAGGTCATTTTCGTCCTCCCTAGGCTTATTCTTGTCCAATTAGGGTTTTTAACCAATCTTGTGCATCCAATAAGTTCATTTGTGTCATTGGATTAACATTTAGGTCATTTTCGTCCTCCCTAGGCTTATTCTTGTCCAATTAGGGTTTTTAACCAATTTTGTGCATCCAATAGGTGTGTATGTTTCATTGGATGAACATTTAGGTCATTTTCGTCCTCCCTAGGCTTATTCTTGTCCAATTAGGGTTTTTAACCAATCTTGTGCATCCAATAAGTTCATTTGTGTCATTGGATGAACATTTAGGTCATTTTCGTCCTCCCTAGGCTTATTCTTGTCCAATTAGGGTTTTTAACCAATCTTGTGCATCCAATAGGTGTGTTTGTGTCATTGGATGAACATTTAGGTCATTTTCGTCCTCCCTATGTTTATTCTTGTCCAATTAGGGTTTCTAACTAATCTTGTGTATCCAATAGATGTATTTGTGTCATTGGATGAACATTTAGGTCATTTTCGTCCTCCCTAGGCTTATTCTTGTCCAATTAGGGTTTTTAACCAATCTTGTGCATCCAATAAGTTCATTTGTGTCATTGGATGAACATTTAGGTCATTTTCGTCCTACCTATGCTTATTCTTGTCCAATTAGGGTTTTTAACCAATCCTGTGCATCCAATAAGTTCATTTGTGTCATTGGATTAACATTTAGGTCATTTTCGTCTTCCGTAGGCTTATTCTTGTCCAATTAGGGTTTTTATGCAATTTTGTGCATCCAATAGGTGTGTTTGTGTCATTGGTGGAACATTTAGGTCATTTTCGTCCTCCCTAGTCTTATTCTTGTCCAATTAGGGTTTTTATGCAATCTTGTGCATCCAATAGGTGTGTTTGTCTCATTAAACGAACATTTAGATCATTTTCGAACTCCCTAGGCTTATTCTTGTCCAATTAGGGTTTTTAACCAACCTTGTGCATCCAATAAGTTCATTTGTGTCATTGGATGAACATTTAGGTCATTTTCGTCCTCCCTAGGCTTATTCTTGTACAATTAGGGTTTTTAACCAATCTTGTGCATCCAATAAGTTCATTTGTGTCATTGGATGAACATTTAGGTCATTTTCGTCCTCCCTAGTCTTATTCTTGTCCAATAAGGGTTTTTATTCACTCTTGTGCATCCAATAGGTGTGTTTGTGTCATTGGACGAACATTTTGGTCATTTTCGTCCTCCCTAGTCTTATTCTTGTCCAATAAGGGTTTTTATTCACTCTTGTGCATCCAATAGGTGTGTTTGTGTCATTGGACAAACATTTAGGTCATTTTCGTCCTCCCTAGGTTTATTCTTGTCCAATCAGGGTTTTTAACCATTCTTGTGCTTCCAATAAGTTCATTTGTGTCATTAGACGAAAATTTAGGTCATTTTCGTCCTCCCTAGGCTTATTCTTGTCCAATTAGGGTTTTTAACCAATCATGTGCATCCAATAAGTTAATTTGGGTCATTGGATGAACATTTAGGTCATTTTCGTCCTCCCTAGGCTTATTCTTGTCCAATTAGGGTTTTTAACCAATCATGTGCATCCAATAAGTTCATTTGTGTCATTGGATGAACATTTAGGTCATTTTCGTCTTCCGTAGGCTTATTCTTGTCCAATTAGGGTTTTTAACCAATCATGTGCATCCAATAGGTGTGTTTGTGTCATTGGATAAACATTTAGGTCATTTTCGTCCTCCCTAGTCTTATTCTTGTCCAATTAGGGTTTTTATGTAATCTTGTGCATTCAATAGGTGTGTTTGTGTCGTTGGACGAACATTTAGGTCATTTTCGTCATCCCTAGGCTTATTCTTGTCCAATTGGGGTTTTTAACAAATCTTGTGCATCCAATAAGTTCATTTGTGTCATTAGACGAACATTTATGTCATTTTCGTCCTCCCTAGGCTTATTCTTGTCCAATTAGGGTTTTTAACAAATGATGTGCATCCAATAAGTTGATTTGTGTCATTGGATGAACATTTAGGTCATTTTCGTCCTCCCTAGGCTGATTCTTGTCCAATTAGGGTTTTTAATCAATCTTGTGCATCCAATAAGTTCAGTTGTGTCATTGGATGAACATTTAGGTCATTTTTGTTCTCCCAAGGCTTATTCTTGTCCAATTAGGGTTTTTATGCAATCTTGTGCATCCATTAAGTTCATTTGTGTCATTGGAGGAACATTTAGCTCATTTTCGTCCTCGCTAAGCTTATTCTTGTCCAATTAGGGTTTTTAACCAATCATGTGCATCCAATAAGTTGATTTGTGTCATTGGACGAACATTTAGGTCATTTTCGTCCTCCGTAGGGTTATTATTGTCCAATTAGGGTTTTTAACCAATCTTGTGCATCCAATAAGTTCATTGGTGTCATTGGATGAACATTTAGGTCATTTTCGTCCTCCCTAGGCTTATTCTTGTCCAATTAGGGTTTTTAGCCAATCTTGTGCATCCAATAAGTTCATTTGTGTCATTGGAGGAACATTTAGGTCATTTTCGTCCTCCCTAGTCTTATTCTTGTCCAATTAGGGTTTTTATACAATCTTGTGCATCCAATAGGTGTGCTTGTGTCATTGGACGAACATTTAGGTCATTTTCGTCCTCCCTAGGCTTATTCTTGTCCAATTAGGGTTTTTATGCAATCTTGTGCATCCAATAGGTGTGTTTGTCTCATTAAACGAACATTTAGATCATTTTCGAACTCCCTAGGCTTATTCTTGTCCAATTAGGGTTTTTAACCAAACTTGTGCATCCAATAAGTTCATTTGTGTCATTGGATGAACATTTAGGTCATTTTCGTCCTCCCTAGGCTTATTCTTGTCCAATTAGGGTTTTTAACCAATCTTGTGCATCCAATAAGTTCATTTGTGTCATTGGATGAACATTTAGGTCATTTTCGTCCTCCCTAGTCTTATTCTTGTCCAATTAGGGTTTTTATGCAATCTTGTGCATCCAATAGGTGTGTTTGTGTCATTGGACGAACATTTAGGTCATTTTCGCCCTCCCTAGGCTTATTCTTGTCCAATTAGGGTTTTTAACCAATCTTGTGCTTCCAATAAGTTCATTTGTGTCATTGGATGAACATTTAGGTCATTTTCGTCCTCCCTAGGCTTATTCTTGTCCAATTAGGGTTTTTAACCAATCTTGTGCATCCAATAAGTTCACTTGTGTCATTGGATGAACATTTAGGTCATTTTCGTCCTCCCTAGTCTTATTCTTGTCCAATTAGGGTTTTAAGCAATCATGTGCATCCAATATGTGTGTTTGTGTCATTGGACGAACATTTAGGTCATTTTCGTCCTCCCTATGCTTATTCTTGTCCAATTAGGGTTTTTAACCAATCTTGTGCATCCAATAAGTTCATTTGTGTCATTGGATGAACATTTAGGTCATTTTCGTCTTCCCTAGGATTATTCTTGTCCAATTAGGGTTTTTAACCAATCTTGTGCATCCAATAGGTGTGTTTGTGTCATTGGATAAACATTTAGGTCATTTTCATCCTCCCTAGTCTTATTCTTGTCCAATTAGGGTTTTAATGTAATCTTGTGCATCCAATAGGTGTGTTTGTGTCATTGGACGAACATTTAGGTCATTTCGCCCTCCCTAGGCATATTATTGTCCAATTAGGGTTTTTAACCAATCTTGTGCATCCAATAAGTTCATTTGTGTCATTGGATGAACATTTAGGTCATTTTCGTCCTCCCTAGGCTTATTCTTGTCCAATTAGGG
>JBBPBR010000127.1:95949-179317 GCA_037974775.1 Cicer pinnatifidum | reverse complement strand
CCTCCCTAGGCATATTATTGTCCAATTAGGGTTTTTAACCAATCTTGTGCATCCAATAAGTTCATTTGTGTCATTGGATGAACATTTAGGTCATTTTCGTCCTCCCTAGGCTTATTCTTGTCCAATTAGGGTTTTTAACCAATCTTGTGCATCCAATAAGTTCATTTGTGTCATTGGATGAACATTTAGGTCATTTTCGTCCTCCCTAGTCTTATTCTTGTCCAATTAGGGTTTTAAGCAATCTTGTGCATCCAATATGTGTGTTTGTGTCATTGGATGAACATTTAGGTCATTTTCGTCCTCCCTATGCTTATTCTTGTCCAATTAGGGTTTTTAACCAATCTTGTGCATACAATAATTTCATTTGTGTCATTGGATGAACATTTAGGTCATTTTCGTCCTCCCTAGTCTTATTCTTGTCAAATTAGGGTTTTTATGCAATCTTGTGCATCCAATCGGTGTGTTTGTGTCATTGGACGAACATTTGGGTCATTTTCGTCCTCCCTAGGCTTATTCTTGTCCAATTAGGGTTTTTAACCAACCTTGTGCATCCAATAAGTTCATTTGTATCGTTGGTTGAACATTTAGGTCATTTTCGTCCTCCCTAGGCTTATTCTTGTCCAATTAGGGTTTTTAACCAATCTTGTGCATCCAATAAGTTCATTTGTGTCATTGGATGAACATTTAGGTCATTTTCGTCCTCCCTAGTCTTATTCTTGTCAGATTAGGGTTTTTATGCAATCTTGTGCATCCAATATGTGTGTTTGTGTCATTGGATGAACATTTAGGTCATTTTCGTCCTCCCTAGGCTTATTCTTGTCCAATTAGGGTTTTTAACCAATCTTGTGCATCCAATAAGTTCATTTGTGTCATTGGATGAACATTTAGGTCATTTTCGTCCTCCCTAGTCTTATTCTTGTCCAATTGGGGTTTTTAGCAATCTTGTGCATCCAATATGTGTGTTTGTGTCATTGGATGAACATTTAGGTCATTTTCGTCCTCCCTATGCTTATTCTTGTCCAATTTGGGTTTTTAACCAATCTTGTGCATCCAATAAGTTCATTTGTGTCATTGGAAGAACATTTAGGTCATTTTCGTCCTCCCTTGGCTTATTCTTGTCCAATTAGGGTTTTCAACCAATCTTGTGCATCCAATAAGTTCATTTGTGTCATTGGATGAACATTTAGGTCATTTTCGTCCTCCCTAGGCTTATTCTTGTCCAATTAGGGTTTTTAACCAATCTTGTGCATCCAATAAGTTCATTTGTGTCATTGGATGAACATTTAGGTCATTTTCTTCCTCCCTAGGCTTATTCTTGTCCAATTAGGGTTTTTAACCAATCTTGTGCATCCAATAGGTGTGTTTGTGTCATTGGACGAACATTTAGGTCATTTTCGTCCTCCCTAGGCTAATTCTTGTCCAATTAGGGTTTTTAACCAATCTTGTGCATCCAATAAGTTCATTTGTGTCATTGGATGAACATTTAGGTCATTTTCGTCCTCCCTAGGCTTATTCTTGTCCAATTAGGGTTTTTAACCAATCTTGTGCATCCAATAAGTTCATTTGTGTCATTGGATGAACATTTAGGTC
Organism: Cicer pinnatifidum; assembly: GCA_037974775.1. Taxonomy (NCBI): domain Eukaryota; kingdom Viridiplantae; phylum Streptophyta; class Magnoliopsida; order Fabales; family Fabaceae; genus Cicer; species Cicer pinnatifidum. The sequence continues at coordinate 177,727 of JBBPBR010000127.1, read as the reverse complement.
ATTTTCGTCCTCCCTAGGCTTATTCTTGTCCAATTAGGGTTTTTAACCAATCTTGTGCATCCAATATGTGTCATTTGATTAACATTTAGGTCATTTTCGTCCTCCCTAGGCTTATTCTTGTCCAATTAGGGTTTTTAACCAATCTTGTGCATCCAATAAGTTCATTTGTGGCATTGGACGAACATTTAGGTCATTTTCGTCCTCCCTAGGCTTATTCTTGTCCAATTAGGGTTTTTAACCAATCTTGTGCATCCAATAAGTTCATTTGTGTCATTGGATGGACATTTAGGTCATTTTTGTCCTCCCTACGCTTATTCTTGTCCAATTAGGGTTTCTAACCTATCTTGGGCATCCAATAGGTGTGTTTGTGTCATTGGATTAACATTTAGGTCATTTTCGTCCTCCCTAGGCTTATTCTTGTCCAATTAGGGTTTTTAACCAATCTTGTGCATCCAATAAGTTCATTTGTGTCATTGGATGAACATTTAGGTCATTTTCGTCCTCCCTAGGCTTATTCTTGTCCAATTAGGGTTTTTAACCAATCTTGTGCATCCAATAAGTTCATTTGTGTCATTGGATTAACATTTAGGTCATTTTCGTCCTCCCTAGGGTTATTCTTGTCCAATTAGGGTTTTTAACCAATCTTGTGCATCCAATAAGTTCATTTGTGTCATTGGACGAACATTTAGGTCATTTTCGTCCTCCCTAGGCTTATTCTTGTCCAATTAGGGTTTTTAACCAATCGTGTGCATCCAATAAGTTGATTTGTGTCATTGGATGAACATTTAAGTCATTTTCGTCTTCCCAAGGCTTATTCTTGTCCAATTAGGGTTTTTAACCAATCTTGTGCATCCAATAGGTGTGTTTGTGTCATTGGATAAACATTTAGGTCATTTTCGTCCTCCCTAGGCTTATTCTTGTCCAATTAGGGTTTTTATGCAATCTTGTGCATCCAATAGGTGTGTTTGTGTCATTGGACGAACATTTAGGTCATTTTCGTCCTCCCTAGGCTTATTCTTGTCCAATTAAGATTTTTAACCAATCTTGTGCATCCAATAAGTTCATTTGTGTCATTAGACGAACATTTAGGTCATTTTCGTCCTCCCTAGGCTTATTCTTGTCCAATTAGGGTTTTTAACCAATCGTGTGCATCCAATAAGTTGATTTGTGTCATTGGATGAACATTTAAGTCATTTTCGTCTTCCCAAGGCTTATTCTTGTCCAATTAGGGTTTTTAACCAATCTTGTGCATCCAATAGGTGTGTTTGTGTCATTGGATAAACATTTAGGTCATTTTCGTCCTCCCTAGTCTTATTCTTGTCCAATTAGTGTTTTTATGCAATCTTGTGCATCCAATAGGTTTGTTTGTGTCATTGGACGAACATTTAGGACATTTTCGTCCTCCCTAGGCTTATTCTTGTCCAATTAGGGTTTTTAACAAATGATGTGCATCCAATAAGTTGATTTGTGTCATTGGATGAACATTTAGGTCATTGTCGTCCTCCCTAGGCTTATTCTTGTCCAATTAGGGTTATTACCCAACCTTGTGCATCCAATAAGTTCATTTGTGTCATTGGAGGAACATTTAGGTCATTTTCGTCCTCCCTAGTCTTATTCTTGTCCAATTAGGGTTTTTATGCAATCTTGTGCATCAAATAGGTGTGTTTGTGTCATTGGACGAACATTTTGGTCATTTTCGTCCTCCCTAGTCTTATTCTTGTCCAATTAGGGTTTTTAACCAATCGTGTGCATCCAATAAGTTGATTTGTGTCATTGGATGAACATTTAAGTCATTTTCGTCTTCCCAAGGCTTATTCTTGTCCAATTAGGGTTTTTAACCAATCTTGTGCATCGAATAGGTGTGTTTGTGTCATTGGATAAACATTTAGGTCATTTTCATCCTCCCTAGTCTTATTCTTGTCCAATTAGGGTTTTTATGTAATCTTTTGCATTCAATAGGTGTGTTGTGTCATTGGACGAACATTTCGGTCATTTTCGTCCTCCCTAGGCTTATTCTTGTCCAATTAGGGTTTTTAACCAATCTTGTGCATCCAATAAGTTCATTTGTGTCATTGGATGAACATTTAGGTCATTTTCGTCCTCCCTAGTCTTATTTTTGTCCAATTAGGGTTTTTATGCAATCTTGTGCATCCAATAGGTGTGTTTGTGTCATTGGACGAACATTTTGGTCATTTTCGTCCTCCCTAGTCTTATTCTTGTCCAATAAGGGTTTTTATTCACTCTTGTGCATCCAATAGGTGTGTTTGTGTCATTGGAGGAACATTTAGGTCACTTTCGTCCTCCCTAGGCTTATTCTTGTCCAATTAGGGTTTTTATGCAATCTTGTGCATCCAATAGGTGTGTTTGTGTCATTGGACGAACATTTAGGTCATTTTCGTCCTCCCTAGGCTTATTCTTGTCCAATTAGGGTTTTTAACCAATCGTGTGCATCCAATAAGTTGATTTGTGTCATTGGATGAACATTTAAGTCATTTTCGTCTTCCCAAGGCTTATTCTTGTCCAATTAGTATTTTTAACCAATCTTGTGCATCCAATAGGTGTGTTGTGTCATTGGACGAACATTTCGGTCATTTTCGTCCTCCCTAGGCTTATTCTTGTCCAATTAGGGTTTTTAACCAATCTTGTGCATCCAATAAGTTCATTTGTGTCATTGGATGAACATTAAGGTCATTTTCGTCCTCCCTATTCTTATACTTGTCCAATTAGGGTTTTTATTCAATCTTGTGCATCCAATAGGTGTGTTTGTGTCATTGGAGAAACATTTAGGTCATTTTCGTCCTCCCTAGTCTTATTCTTGTCCAATTAGGGTTTTTATGCAATCTTGTGCATCAAATAGGTGTGTTTGTGTCATTGGACAAACATTTAGGTCATTTTCGTCCTCCCTAGGCTTATTCTTGTCCAATCAGGGTTTTTAACCATTCTTGTGCTTCCAATAAGTTCATTTGTGTCATTAGACGAACATTTAGGTCATTTTCGTCCTCCCTAGGCTTATTCTTGTCCAATTAGGGTTTTTAACCAATCATGTGCATCCAATAAGTTAATTTGGGTCATTGGATGAACATTTAGGTCATTTTCGTCCTCCCTAGGCTTATTCTTGTCCAATTAGGGTTTTTAGCCAATCTTGTGCATCCAATAAGTTCATTTGTGTCATTGGATGAACATTTAGGTCATTTTCGTCTTCCGTAGGCTTATTCTTGTCCAATTAGGGTTTTTAACCAATCCTGTGCATCCAATAGGTGTGTTTGTGTCATTGGATAAACATTTAGGTCATTTTCGTCCTCCCTAGTCTTATTCTTGTCCAATTAGGGTTTTTATGTAATCTTGTGCATTCAATAGGTGTGTTTGTGTCGTTGGACGAACATTTAGGTCATTTTCGTCATCCCTAGGCTTATTCTTGTCCAATTGGGGTTTTTAACAAATCTTGTGCATCCAATAAGTTCATTTGTGTCATTAGACGAACATTTATATCATTTTCGTCCTCCCTAGGCTTATTCTTGTCCAATTAGGGTTTTTAACAAATGATGTGCATCCAATAAGTTGATTTATGTCATTGGATGAACATTTAGGTCATTTTCGTCCTCCCTAGGCTTATTCTTGTCCAATTAGGGTTTTTAACCAATCTTGTGCATCCAATAAGTTCAGTTGTGTCATTGGATGAACATTTAGGTCATTTTTGTTCTCCCAAGGCTTATTCTTGTCCAATTAGGGTTTTTATGCAATCTTGTGCATCCAATAAGTTCATTTGTGTCATTGGAGGAACATTTAGGTCATTTTCGTCCTCGCTAAGCTTATTCTTGTCCAATTAGGTTTTTTAACCAATCATGTGCATCCAATAAGTTGATTTGTGTCATTGGACGAACATTTAGGTCATTTTCGTCCTCCATAGGCTTATTATTGTCCAATTAGGGTTTTTAACCAATCTTGTGCATCCAATAAGTTCATTGGTGTCATTGGATGAACATTTAGGTCATTTTCGTCCTCCCTAGGCTTATTCATGTCCAATTAGGGTTTTTAGCCAATCTTGTGCATCCAATAAGTTCATTTGTGTCATTGGAGGAACATTTAGGTCATTTTCGTCCTCCCTAGTCTTATTCTTGTCCAATTAGGTTTTTTATTCACTCTTGTGCATCCAATAGGTGTGTTTGTGTCATTGGAGGAACATTTAGGTCACTTTCGTCCTCCCAAGGCTTATTCTTGTCCAATTAGGGTTTTTATGCAATCTTGTGCATCCAATAGGTGTGTTTGTGTCATTGGACGAACATTTAGGTCATTTTCGTCCTCCCTAGGCTTATTCTTGTCCAATTAGGGTTTTTAACCAATCGTGTGCATCCAATAAGTTGATTTGTGTCATTGGATGAACATTTAAGTCATTTTCGTCTTCCCAAGGCTTATTCTTGTCCAATTAGTATTTTTAACCAATCTTGTGCATCCAATAGGTGTGTTTGTGTCATTGGATAAACATTTAGGTCATTTTCGTCCTCCCTAGTCTTATTCTTATCCAATTAGGGTTTTTATGTAATCTTTTGCATTCAATAGGTGTGTTGTGTCATTGGACGAACATTTCGGTCATTTTCGTCCTCCCTAGGCTTATTCTTGTCCAATTAGGGTTTTTAACCAATCTTGTGCATCCAATAAGTTCATTTGTGTCATTGGATGAACATTAAGGTCATTTTCGTCCTCCCTATTCTTATACTTGTCCAATTAGGGTTTTTATTCAATCTTGTGCATCCAATAGGTGTGTTTGTGTCATTGGAGAAACATTTAGGTCATTTTCGTCCTCCCTAGTCTTATTCTTGTCCAATTAGGGTTTTTATGCAATCTTGTGCATCCAATAGGTGTGTTTGTGTCATTGGACAAACATTTAGGTCATTTTCGTCCTCCCTAGGCTTATTCTTGTCCAATTAGGGTTTTTAACCAATCTTGTGCATCCAGTAAGTTCATTTGTGTCATTGGATGAACATTTAGGTCATTTTCGTCCTCCCTAGGCTTATTCTTGTCCAATTAGGGTTTTTAACCAATCTTGTGCATCCAATAAGTTCATTTGTGTCATTGGATGAACATTTAGGTCATTTTCGTCTTCCCTAGGTTTATTCTTGTCCAATTAGGGTTTTTATGCAATCTTGTGCATCCAATAGGTGTGTTTGTGTCATTGGATGAACATTTAGGTCATTTTCGTCCTCCCTAGGCTTATTCTTGTCCAATTAGGGTTTTTAACCAATCTTGTGCATCCAATAAGTTCATTTGTGTCATTGGATGAACATTTAGGTCATTTTCGTCCTCCCTAGGCTTATTCTTGTACAATTAGGGTTTTTAACCAATCTTGTGCATCCAATAAGTTCATTTGTGTCATCGGATGAACATTTAGGTCATTTTCGTCCTCCCTAGGCTTATTCTTGTCCAATTAGGGGTTTTAGCCAATCTTGTGCAACCAATTAGTTCATATGTCTCATTGGATGAACATTTAGGTCATTTTCGTCCTCCCTAGGCTTATTCTTGTCCAATTAGGGGTTTTAGACAATCTTGTGCAACCAATAAGTTCATTTGTGTCATTGGAGGAACATTTATGACACTTTCGTCCTCCCTAGGCTTATTCTTGTCCAATTAGGATTTTTAACCAATCTTGTGCATCCAATAGGTGTTTGTGTCATTGGAGGAACATTTAAGTCATTTTCGTCCTCCCTAGTCTTATTCTTGTCCAATTAGCGTTTTTATGCAATCTTTTGCATCCAATAGGTGTGTTTGTGTCATTGGACGAACATTTAGGACATTTTCGTCGTCCCTAGGCTTATTCTTGTCCAATTAGGGTTTTTAACCAATCTTGTGCATCCAATAAGTTCATTTGTGTCATTGGATGAACATTTAGGTCATTTTCGTCCTCCCTAGGCTTATTCTTGTCCAATTAGGGTTTTTAACCAATCTTGTGCATCCAATAAGTTCATTTGTGTCATTGGATGAACATTTAGGTCATTTTCGTCCTCCCTAGGCTTATTCTTGTCCAATTAGGGTTTTTAACCAATCTTGTGCATCCAATAAGTTCATTTGTGTCATTGGATGAACATTTAGGTCATTTTCGTCCTCCCTATCTTATACTTGTCCAATTAGAGTTTTTATGCAATCTAGTGCATCCAATAGGTGTGTTTGTGTCATTGGAGGAACATTTAGGTCATTTTCGTCTACCCTAGTCTTATTCTTGTCCAATTAGGGTTTTTATGCAATCTTGTGCATCCAATAGGTGTGTTTGTGTCATTGGACGAACATTTAGGTCATTTTCGCCCTCCCTAGGCTTATTCTTGTCCAATTAGGGTTTTTAACCAACCTTGTGCATCCAATAAGTTCATTTGTGTCATTGGACGAACATTTAGGTCATTTTCGTCCTCCCTAGGCTTATTCTTGTCCAATTAGGGTTTTTAACCAATCTTGTGCATCCAATAAGTTTATTTGTGTCATTGGATGAACATTTAGGTCATTTTCTTCCTCCCTAGGCTTATTCTTGTCCAATAAGGGTTTTTAACCAATCTTGTGCATCCAATAGGTGTGTTTGTGTCATTGGATGAACATTTAGGTCATTTTCGTCCTCCCTAGGCTTATTCTTACCCAATTAGGGTTTTTATGCAATCTTGTGCATCCAATAGGTGTGTTTGTGACATTGGACGAACATTTAGGTCATTTTCGTCCCCCCTAGGCTTATTCTTGTCCGATTAGGGTTTTTAACCAATCTTGTGCATCCAATAAGTTCATTTGTGTCATTGGATGAACATTTAGGTCATTTTCGTCCTCCCTAGGCTTATTCTTGTCCAATTAGGGTTTTTAACCAATCTTGTGCATCCAATAAGTTCATTTGTGTCATTGGATGAACATTTAGGTCATTTTCGTCCTCCATAGGCTTATTGTTGTCCAATTAGGGTTTTTAACCAATCTTATGCATCCAATAAGTTCATTTGTTTCATTGGATGAACATTTAGGTCATTTTCGTCCTCCCTAGGCTTATTCTTGTCCAATTAGGGTTTTTATGCAATCTTGTGCATCCAATAGGTGTGTTTGTGTCATTGGACGAACATTTAGGTCATTTTCGTCCTCCCTAGGCTTATTCTTGTCCAATTAAGATTTTTAACCAATCTTGTGCATCCAATAAGTTCATTTGTGTCATTAGACGAACATTTAGGTCATTTTCGTCCTCCCTAGGCTTATTCTTGTCCAATTAGGGTTTTTAACCATTCTTGTGCTTCCAATAAGTTCATTTGTGTCATTAGACGAACATTTAGGTCATTTTCGTCCTCCCTAGGCTTATTCTTGTCCAATTAGGGTTTTTAACCAATCATGTGCATCCAATAAGTTAATTTGGGTCATTGGATGAACATTTAGGTCATTTTCGTCCTCCCTAGGCTTATTCTTGTCCAATTAGGGTTTTTAGCCAATCTTGTGCATCCAATAAGTTCATTTGTGTCATTGGATGAACATTTAGGTCATTTTCGTCTTCCGTAGGCTTATTCTTGTCCAATTAGGGTTTTTAACCAATCATGTGCATCCAATAGGTGTGTTTGTGTCATTGGATAAACATTTAGGTCATTTTCGTCCTCCCTAGTCTTATTCTTGTCCAATTAGGGTTTTTATGTAATCTTGTGCATTCAATAGGTGTGTTTGTGTCGTTGGACGAACATTTAGGTCATTTTCGTCATCCCTAGGCTTATTCTTGTCCAATTGGGGTTTTTAACAACTCTTGTGCATCCAATAAGTTCATTTGTGTCATTAGACGAACATTTATATCATTTTCGTCCTCCCTAGGCTTATTCTTGTCCAATTAGGGTTTTTAACAAATGATGTGCATCCAATAAGTTGATTTATGTCATTGGATGAACATTTAGGTCATTTTCGTCCTCCCTAGGCTTATTCTTGTCCAATTAGGGTTTTTAACCAATCTTGTGCATCTAATAAGTTCAGTTGTGTCATTGGATGAACATTTAGGTCATTTTTGTTCTCCCAAGGCTTATTCTTGTCCAATTAGGGTTTTTATGCAATCTTGTGCATCCAATAAGTTCATTTGTGTCATTGGAGGAACATTTAGGTCATTTTCGTCCTCGCTAAGCTTATTCTTGTCCAATTAGGTTTTTTAACCAATCATGTGCATCCAATAAGTTGATTTGTGTCATTGGACGAACATTTAGGTCATTTTCGTCCTCCATAGGCTTATTATTGTCCAATTAGGGTTTTTAACCAATCTTGTGCATCCAATAAGTTCATTGGTGTCATTGGATGAACATTTAGGTCATTTTCGTCCTCCCTAGGCTTGTTCATGTCCAATTAGGGTTTTTAGCCAATCTTGTGCATCCAATTAGTTCATTTGTGTCATTGGAGGAACATTTAGGTCATTTTCGTCCTCCCTAGTCTTATTCTTGTCCAATTAGGGTTTTTATACAATCTTGTGCTTCCAATAGGTGTGCTTGTGTCATTGGACGAACATTTAGGTCATTTTCGTCCTCCCTAGGCTTATTCTTGTCCAATTAGGGTTTTTAACCAATCTTGTGCATCCAATAGGTGTGTTTGTGTCATTAGAGGAACATTTAGGTCATTTTCGTCCTCCCTAGTCTTATTCTTGTCCAATTAGCGTTTTTATGCAATCTTGTGCATCCAATAGGTGTGTTTCTGTCATTGGACGAACATTTAGGTCATTTTCGTCGTCCCTAGGTTTATTCTTGTCCAATTAGGGTTTTTAACCAACCTTGTGCATCCAATAAGTTCATTTGTGTCATTGGATGAACATTTAGGTCATTTTCGTCCTCCCTAGGCTTATTCTTGTCCAATTAGGGTTTTTAACCAATCTTGTGCATCCAATAAGTTCATTTGTGTCATTGGATGAACATTTAGGTCATTTTCGTCCTACCTATGCTTATTCTTGTCCAATTAGGGTTCTTAACCAATCTTGTGCTTCCAATAAGTTCATTTGTGTCATTGGATGAACATTTAGGTCATTTTCGTCCTCCCTAGTCTTATTCTTGTCCAATTAGGGTTTTTATGCAATTTTGTGCATCCAATAGGTGTGTTTGTTTCATTGGTGGAACATTTAGGTCATTTTCGTCCTCCCTAGTCTTATTCTTGTCCAATTAGGGTTTTTATGCAATCTTGTGCATCCAATAGGTGTATTTGTCTCATTAAACGAACATTTAGATCATTTTCGAACTCCCTAGGCTTATTCTTGTCCAACTAGGGTTTTTAACCAACCTTGTGCATCCAATAAGTTCATTTGTGTCATTGGATGAACATTTAGGTCATTTTCGTCCTCCCTAGGCTTATTCTTGTGCAATTAGGGTTTTTAACCAATCTTGTGCATCCAATAAGTTCATTTGTGTCATTGGATGAACATTTAGGTCATTTTCGTCCTCCCTAGTCTTATTTTTGTCCATTTAGGGTTTTTATGCAATCTTGTGCATCCAATAGGTGTGTTTGTGTCATTGGATGAACATTTTGGTCATTTTCGTCCTCCCTAGTCTTATTCTTGTCCAATTAGGGTTTTTATTCACTCTTGTGCATCCAATAGGTGTGTTTGTGTCATTGGAGGAACATTTAGGTCATTTTTGTCCTCCCTAGGCTTATTCTTGTCCAATTAGGGTTATTAACCAACCTTGTGCATCCAATAATTTCATTTGTGTCATTGGAGGAACATTTAGGTCATTTTTGTCCTCCCTAGTCTTATTCTTGTCCAATTAGGGTTTTTATGCAATCTTGTGCATCCAATAGGTGTGTTTGTGTCATTGGACGAACATTTAGGTCATTTTCGTCCTCCCTAGGCTTATTCTTGTCCAATTAAGGTTTTTAACCAATCTTGTGCATCCAATAACTTCATTTGTTTCATTAGACGAACATTTAGGTCATTTTCGTCCTCTCTAGGCTTATTCTTGTCCAATTAGGGTTTTTAACCAATCGTGTGCATCCAATAAGTTGATTTGTGTCATTGGATGAACATTTTAGTCATTTTCGTCTTCCCAAGGCTTATTCTTGTCCAATTAGGGTTTTTAACCAATCTTGTGCATCCAATAGGTGTGTTTGTGTCATTGGATAAACATTTAGGTCATTTTCGTCCTCCCTAGTCTTATTCTTGTCCAATTAGGGTTTTTATGTAATCTTTTGCATTCAATAGGTGTGTTGTGTCATTGGACGAACATTTCGGTCATTTTCGTCCTCCCTAGGCTTATTCTTGTCCAATTAGGGTTTTTAACCAATCTTGTGCATCCAATAAGTTCATTTGTGTCATGGGATGACCATTTAGGTCATTTTCGTCCTCCCTAGGCTTATTCTTGTCCAATTAGGGTTTTTAACCAAACTTGTGCATCCAATAAGTTCGTTTGTGTCATTGGATGAACATTTAGGTTATTTTCGTCCTCCCTAGTCTTATTCTTGTCTAATTAGGGTTTTTATGCAATCTTGTGCATCCAATAGGTTTGTTTGTGTCATTGGACGAACATTTAGGACATTTTCGTCCTCCCTAGGCTTATTCTTGTCCAATAAGTGTTTTAACCAATCTTGTGCATCCAATAGGTGTGTTTGTGTTATTGGAGGAACATTTAGGTCATTTTCATCCTCCCTAGTCTTATTCTTGTCCAATTAGGGTTATTAACCAACCTTGTGCATCCAATAAGTTCATGTGTGTCATTGGAGGAACATTTAGGTCATTTTTGTCCTCCCTACTCTTATTCTTGTCCAATTATGGTTTTTATGCAATCTTGTGCATCCAATAGGTGTGTTTGTGTCATTGGACGAACATTTAGGTCATTTTCGTCCTCCCTAGGCTTATTCTTCTCCAATTAAGGTTTTTAACCAATCTTGTGCATCCAATAAGTTCATTTGTGTCATTAGACGAACATTTAGGTCATTTTCGTCCTCTCTAGGCTTATTCTTGTCCAATTAGGGTTTTTAACCAATCGTGTGCATCCAATAAGTTGATTTGTGTCATTGGATGAACATTTTAGTCATTTTCGTCTTCCCAAGGCTTATTCTTGTCCAATTAGGGTTTTTAACCAATCTTGTGCATCCAATAGGTGTGTTTGTGTCATTGGATAAACATTTAAGTCATTTTCGTCCTCCCTAGTCTTATTCTTGTCCAATTAGGGTTTTTATGTAATCTTTTGCATTCAATAGGTGTGTTGTGTCATTGGACGAACATTTCGGTCATTTTCGTCCTCCCTAGGCTTATTCTTGTCCAATTAGGGTTTTTAACCAATCTTGTGCATCCGATAAGTTCATTTATGTCATGGGATGACCATTTAGGTCATTTTCGTCCTCCCTAGGCTTATTCTTGTCCAATTAGGGTTTTTAACCAAACTTGTGCATCCAATAAGTTCGTTTGTGTCATTGGATGAACATTTAGGTTATTTTCGTCCTCCCTAGTCTTATTCCTGTCCAATTAGGGTTTTTATGCAATCTTGTGCATCCAATAGGTTTGTTTGTGTCATTGGACGAACATTTAGGACATTTTCGTCCTCCCTAGGCTTATTCTTGTCCAATAAGGGTTTTAACCAATCTTGTGCATCCAATAGGTGTGTTTGTGTTATTGGAGGAACATTTAGGTCATTTTCATCCTCCCTAGTCTTATTCTTGTCCAATTAGGGTTATTAACCAACCTTGTGCATCCAATAAGTTCATTTGTGTCATTGGAGGAACATTTAGGTCATTTTTGTCCTCCCTACTCTTATTCTTGTCCAATTATGGTTTTTATGCAATCTTGTGCATCCAATAGGTGTGTTTGTGTCATTGGACGAACATTTAGGTCATTTTCGTCCTCCCTAGGCTTATTCTTCTCCAATTAAGGTTTTTAACCAATCTTGTGCATCCAATAAGTTCATTAGTGTCATTAGACGAACATTTAGGTCATTTTCGTCCTCTCTAGGCTTATTCTTGTCCAATTAGGGTTTTTAACCAATCGTGTGCATCCAATAAGTTGATTTGTGTCATTGGATGAACATTTTTGTCATTTTCGTCTTCCCAAGGCTTATTCTTGTCCAATTAGGGTTTTTAACCAATCTTGTGCATCCAATAGGTGTGTTTGTGTCATTGGATAAACATTTAGGTCATTTTCGTCCTCCCTAGTCTTATTCTTGTCCAATTAGGGTTTTTATGTAATCTTTTGCATTCAATAGGTGTGTTGTCTCATTGGACGAACATTTCGGTCATTTTCGTCCTCCCTAGGCTTATTCTTGTCCAATAAGGGTTTTTAACCAATCTTGTGCATCCAATAAGTTCATTTGTGTCATTGGATGACCATTTAGGTCATTTTCGTTCTCCCTAGGCTTATTCTTGTCCAATTAGGGTTTTTAACCAATCTTGTGCATCCAATAAGTTCGTTTGTGTCATTGGATGAACATTTAGGTTATTTTCGTCCTCCCTAGTCTTATTATTGTCCAATTAGGGTTTTTATGTCATCTTTTGCATTCAATAGGTGTGTTGTGTCATTGGACGAACATTTAGGACATTTTCGTCCTCCCTAGGCTTATTCTTGTCCAATTAGGGTTATTAACCAACCTTGTGCATCCAATAAGTTCATTTGTGTCATTGGTTGAACATTTAGGTCATTTTCGTCCTCCCTATGCTTATTCTTGTCCAATTAGGGTTATTAACCAACCTTGTGCATCCAATAAGTTCATTTGTGTCATTGGAGGAACATTTAGGTCATTTTCGTCCTCCCTAGGCTTATTCTTGTCCAATTAGGGTTATTAACCAATCTTGTGCATCCAATAAGTTCGTTTGTGTCATTGGATGAACATTTAGGTTATTTTCGTCCTCCCTAGTCTTATTCTTGTCCAATTAGGGTTTTTATATCATCTTTTGCATTCAATAGGTGTGTTGTGTCATTGGACGAACATTTAGGACATTTTCGTCCTCCCTAGGCTTATTCTTGTCCAATTAGGGTTATTAACCAACCTTGTGCATCCAATAAGTTCATTTGTGTCATTGGAGGAACATTTAGGTCATTTTCGTCCTCCCTAGGCTTATTCTTGTCCAATTAGGGTTATTAACCAACCTTGTGCATCCAATAAGTTCATTTGTGTCATTGGAGGAACATTTAGGTCATTTTCGTCCTCCCTAGTCTTATTCTTGTCCAATTAGGGTTTTTATGCAATCTTGTGCATCAAATAGGTGTGTTTGTGTCATTGGACGAACATTTAGGTCATTTTCGTCCTCCCTAGGCTTATTCTTGTCCAATTAAGGTTTTTAACCAATCTTGTGCATCCAATAACTTCATTTGTTTCATTAGACGAACATTTAGGTCATTTTCGTCCTCTCTAGGCTTATTCTTGTCCAATTAGGGTTTTTAACCAATCGTGTGCATCCAATAAGTTGATTTGTGTCATTGGATGAACATTTAAGTCATTTTCGTCTTCCCAAGGCTTATTCTTGTCCAATTAGGGTTTTTAACCAATCTTGTGCATCGAATAGGTGTGTTTGTGTCATTGGATAAACATTTAGGTCATTTTCATCCTCCCTAGTCTTATTCTTGTCCAATTAGGGTTTTTATGTAATCTTTTGCATTCAATAGGTGTGTTTGTGTCATTGGACGAACATTTAGGACATTTTCGTCCTCCCTAGGCTTATTCTTGTCCAATTAAGGTTTTTAACCAATCTTGTGCATCCAATAAGTTCATTTGTGTCATTAGACGAACATTTAGGTCATTTTCGTCCTCCCTAGGCTTATTCTTGTCCAATTAGGGTTTTTAACCAATCGTGTGCATCCAATAAGTTGATTTGTGTCATTGGATGAACATTTAGGTCATTTTCGTCCTCCCTAGTCTTATTTTTGTCCAATTAGGGTTTTTAACCAATCTTGTGCATCCAATAGGTTTGTTTGTGTCATTGGACGAACATTTAGGTCATTTTCGTCCTCCCTAGGCTTATTCTTGTCCAATAAGGGTTTTTAACCAATCTAGTGCATCCAATAGGTGTGTTTGTGTTATTGGAGGAACATTTAGGTCATTTTCATCCTCCCTAGTCTTATTCTTGTCCAATTAGGGTTATTAACCAACCTTGTGCATCCAATAAGTTCATTTGTGTCATTGGAGGAACATTTAGGTCATTTTTGTCCTCCCTACTCTTATTCTTGTCCAATAATGGTTTTTATGCAATCTTGTTCATCCAATAGGTGTGTTTGTGTCATTGGACGAACATTTAGGTCATTTTCGTCCTCCCTAGGCTTATTCTTGTCCAATTAAGGTTTTTAACCAATCTTGTGCATTTAATAAGTTCATTTGTGTCATTAGACGAACATTTAGGTCATTTTCGTCCTCTCTAGGCTTATTCTTGTCCAATTAGGGTTTTTAACCAATCGTGTGCATCCAATAAGTTGATTTGTGTCATTGGATGAACATTTTAGTCATTTTCGTCTTCCCTAGGCTTATTCTTGTCCAATTAGGGTTTTTAACCAATCTTGTGCATCCAATAGGTGTGTTTGTGTCATTGGATAAACATTTAGGTCATTTTCGTCCTCCCTAGTCTTATTCTTGTCCAATTAGGGTTTTTATGTAATCTTTTGCATTCAATAGGTGTGTTGTGTCATTGGACGAACATTTCGGTCATTTTCGTCCTCCCTAGGCTTATTCTTGTCCAATTAGGGTTTTTAACCAATCTTGTGCATCCAATAAGTTCATTTGTGTCATTGGATGACCATTTAGGTCATTTTCGTCCTCCCTAGGCTTATTCTTGTCCAATTAGGGTTTTTAACCAATCGTGTGCATCCAATAAGTTGATTTGTGTCATTGGATGAACATTTTAGTCATTTTCGTCTTCCCAAGGCTTATTCTTGTCCAATTAGGGTTTTTAACCAATCTTGTGCATCCAATAGGTGTGTTTGTGTCATTGGATAAACATTTAGGTCATTTTCGTCCTCCCTAGTCTTATTCTTGTCCAATTAGGGTTTTTATGTAATCTTTTGCATTCAATAGGTGTGTTGTGTCATTGGACGAACATTTCGGTCATTTTCGTCCTCCCTAGGCTTATTCTTGTCCAATTAGGGTTTTTAACCAATCTTGTGCATCCAATAAGTTCATTTGTGTCATGGGATGACCATTT
Source organism: Cicer pinnatifidum (assembly GCA_037974775.1). Classification (NCBI taxonomy): domain Eukaryota; kingdom Viridiplantae; phylum Streptophyta; class Magnoliopsida; order Fabales; family Fabaceae; genus Cicer; species Cicer pinnatifidum. Next base: position 162,655 of record JBBPBR010000127.1, on the reverse strand, counting down.
AGGTCATTTTCGTCCTCCCTAGGCTTATTCTTGTCCAATTAGGGTTTTTAACCAAACTTGTGCATCCAATAAGTTCGTTTGTGTCATTGGATGAACATTTAGGTTATTTTCGTCCTCCCTAGTCTTATTCTTGTCCAATTAGGGTTTTTATGCAATCTTGTGCATCCAATAGGTTTGTTTGTGTCATTGGACGAACATTTAGGACATTTTCGTCCTCCCTAGGCTTATTCTTGTCCAATAAGGGTTTTTAACAAATCTTGTGCATCCAACAGGTGTGTTTGTGTCATTGGAGGAACATTTAGGTCATTTTCATCCTCCCTAGTCTTATTCTTGTCCAATTAGGGTTTTTATTCACTCTTGTGCATCCAATAGGTGTGTTTGTGTCATTGGAGGAACATTTAGGTCATTTTCGTCCTCCCTAGGCTTATTCTTGTCCAATTAGGGTTATTAACCAACCTTGTGCATCCAATAAGTTCATTTGTGTCATTGGAGGAACATTTAGGTCATTTTCGTCCTCCCTAGGCTTATTCTTGTCCAATTAGGGTTTTTAACCAACCTTGTGCATCCAATAAGTTCATTTGTGTCATTGGTGGAACATTTAGGTCATTTACGTCCTCCCTTGTCTTATTCTTGTCCAATTAGGGTTTTTATGCAATCTTGTGCATCCAATAGGTGTGTTTGTGTCATTGGAGGAACATTTAGGTCATTTTCGTCCTCCCTAGTCTTATTCTTGTCCAATTAGGGTTTTTATGCAATCTTGTGCATCCAATAGGTGTGTTTGTGTCATTGGACAAACATTTAGGTCATATTCGTCCTCCCTAGGCTTATTCTTGTCCAATTAGGGTTTTTAACCAATCTTGTGCATCCAATAGGTGTGTTTGTGTCATTGGAGGAACATTTAGGTCATTTTCGTCCTCCCTAGTCTTATTCTTGTCCAATTAGGGTTTTATGCAATCTTGTGCATCCAATAGGTGTGTTTGTGTCATTGGACGAACATTTAGGTCATTTTCGTCCTCCCTAGGCTTATTCTTGTCCAATTAGGGTTTTTAACCAATCTTGTGCATCCAATAAGTTCATTTGTGTCATTGGATGAACATTTAGGTCATTTTCGTCCTCCCTAGGCTTATTCTTTTCCAATTAAGGTTTTTAACCAATCTTGTGCATCCAATAAGTTCATTTGTGTCACTGGATGAACATTGAGGTCATTTTCGTCCTCCCTAAGCTTATTCTTGTCCAATTAGGGTTTTTATGCAATCTTGTGCATCCAATAGCTGTGTTTGTGTCATTGGACGAACATTTAGGTCATTTTCGTCCTCCATAGGCTTATTCTTGTCTAATTAGGGGTTTTAACCAATCCTGTGCATCCAATAGGTGTGTTTGTGTCATTGGACGAACATTTAGGTCATTTTCGTCCTCCTAGGCTTATTCTTGTCCAATTAGGGTTTTTAACCAACCTTGTGCATCCAATAGGTGTGTTTGTGTCATTGGACGAACATTTAGGTCATTTTCGTCCTCCCTAGGCTTATTCTTGTCCAATTAGGGTTTTTAACCAATCTTGTGCATCCAATAAGTTCATTTGTGTCATTGGATGAACATTTAGGTCATTCTCGTCCTCCCTAGTCTTATTCTTGTCCAATTAGGGTTTTAAGCAATCTTGTGCATCCAATATGTGGGTTTGTGTCATTGGACGAACATTTAGGTCATTTTCGTCCTCCCTATGCTTATTCTTGTCCAATTAGGGTTTTTATGCAATCTTGTGCATCCAATAGGTGTGTTTGTGTCATTGGACGAACATTTAGGTCATTTTCGTCCTCCCTAGGCTTATTCTTGTCCAATTAGGGTTTTTAACCAACCTTGTGCATCCAATAAGTTCATTTGTATCATTGGAGGAACATTTAGGTCATTTTTGTCCTCCCTAGTCTTATTCTTGTCCAATTAGGGTTTTTATGCAATCTTGTGCATCCAATAGGTGTGTTTGTGTCATTGGACGAACATTTAGGTCATTTTCGTCCTCCCTAGGCTTATTCTTGTCCAATTAGGGTTTTTAACCAATCTTGTGCATCCAATAAGTTCATTTGTGTCATTGGATGAACATATAGGTCATTTTCGTCCTCCCTAGTCTTATTTTTGTCCAATTAGGGTTTTTATGCAATCTTGTGCATCCAATAGGTGTGTTTGTGTCATTGGACGAACATTTAGGTCATTTTCGTCCTCCCTAGGCTTATTCTTGTCCAATTAAGGTTTTTAACCAATCTTGTGCATCCAATAAGTTCATTTGTGTCATTAGACGAACATTTAGGTCATTTTCGTCCTCTCTAGGCTTATTCTTGTCCAATTAGGGTTTTTAACCAATCGTGTGCATCCAATAAGTTGATTTGTGTCATTGGATGAACATTTAAGTCATTTTCGTCTTCCCAAGGCTTATTCTTGTCCAATTAGGGTTTTTAACCAATCTTGTGCATCGAATAGGTGTGTTTGTGTCATTGGATGAACATTTAGGTCATTTTCATCCTCCCTAGTCTTATTCTTGTCCAATTAGGGTTTTTATGTAATCTTTTGCATTCAATAGGTGTGTTTGTGTCATTGGACGAACATTTAGGACATTTTCGTCCTCCCTAGGCTTATTCTTGTCCAATAAGGGTTTTTAACCAATCTTGTGCATCGAATAGGTGTGTTTGTGTCATTGGAGGAACATTTAGGTCATTTTCATCCTCCCTAGTCTTATTCTTGTCCAATTAGGGTTTTTATGCAATCTTGTGCATCCAATATGTGTGTTTGTGTCATTGGACGAACATTTAGGTCATTTTCGTCCTCCCTAGTCTTATTCTTGTCCAATTAGGGTTTTTATTCACTCTTGTGCATCCAATAAGTTCATTTGTGTCATTGGAGGAACATTTAGGTCATTTTTGTCCTCCCTAGTCTTATTCTTGTCCAATTAGGGTTTTTATGCAATCTTGTGCATCCGATAGGTGTTTTTGTGTCATTGGACGAACATTTAGGGCATTTTCGTGCTCCCTAGGCTTATTCTTGTCCAATTAAGGTTTTTAACCAATCTTGTGCATCCAATAAGTTCATTTGTGTCATTAGACGAACATTTAGGTCATTTTCGTCCTCTCTAGGCTTATTCTTGTCCAATTAGGGTTTTTAACCAATCGTGTGCATCCAATAAGTTGATTTGTGTCATTGGATGAACATTTAAGTCATTTTCGTCTTCCCAAGGCTTATTCTTGTCCAATTAGGGTTTTTAACCAATCTTGTGCATCCAATAGGTGTGTTTGTGTCATTGGATAAACATTTAGGTCATTTTCGTCCTCCCTAGTCTTATTCTTGTCCAATTAGTGTTTTTATGCAATCTTGTGCATCCAATAGGTTTGTTTGTGTCATTGGACGAACATTTAGGACATTTTCGTCCTCCCTAGGCTTATTCTTGTCCAATTAGGGTTTTTAACAAATGATGTGCATCCAATAAGTTGATTTGTGTCATTGGATGAACATTTAGGTCATTGTCGTCCTCCCTAGGCTTATTCTTGTCCAATTAGGGTTATTAACCAACCTTGTGCATCCAATAAGTTCATTTGTGTCATTGGAGGAACATTTAGGTCATTTTTGTCCTCCCTAGTCTTATTCGTGTCCAATTAGGGTTTTTATGCAATCTTGTGCATCCAATAGGTGTGTTTGTGTCATTGGACGAACATTTAGGTCATTTTCGTCCTCCCTAGGCTTATTCTTCTCCAATTAAGGTTTTTAACCAATCTTGTGCATCCAATAAGTTCATTTGTGTCATTAGACGAACATTTAGGTCATTTTCGTCCTCTCCAGGCTTATTCTTGTCCAATTAGGGTTTTTAACCAATCGTGTGCATCCAATAAGTTGATTTGTGTCATTGGATGAACATTTTAGTTATTTTCGTCTTCCCAAGGCTTATTCTTGTCCAATTAGGGTTTTTAACCAATCTTGTGCATCCAATAGGTGTGTTTGTGTCATTGGATAAACATTTAGGTAATTTTCGTCCTCCCTAGTCTTATTCTTGTCCAATTAGGGTTTTTATGTAATCTTTTGCATTCAATAGGTGTGTTGTGTCATTGGACGAACATTTCGGTCATTTTCGTCCTCCCTAGGCTTATTCTTGTCCAATTAGGGTTTTTAACCAATCTTGTGCATCCAATAAGTTCATTTGTGTCATTGGATGAACATTTAGGTCATTTTCGTCCTCCCTAGTCTTATTCTTATCCAATTAGGATTTTTATGCAATCTTGTGCATCCAATAGGTGTGTTTGTGTCATTGGACGAACATTTAGGTCATTTTCGTCCTCCCTAGGCTTATTCTTGTCCAATTAGGGTTTTTAACCAATCTTGTGCATCCAATAAGTTCATTTGTGTCATTGGATGAACATTTAGGTCATTTTCTTCTTCCCTAGGCTTATTCTTGTCCAATTAGGGTTTTTAACCAATCTTGTGCATCCAATAGGTGTGTTTGTGTCATTGGATAAACATTTAGGTCATTTTCGTCCTCCCTAGTCTTATTCTTGTCCAATTAGTGTTTTTATGCAATCTTGTGCATCCAATAGGTTTGTTTGTGTCATTGGACGAACATTTAGGACATTTTCGTCCTCCCTAGGCTTATTCTTGTCCAATTAGGGTTTTTAACAAATGATGTGCATCCAATAAGTTGATTTGTGTCATTGGATGAACATTTAGGTCATTGTCGTCCTCCCTAGGCTTATTCTTGTCCAATTAGGGTTATTAACCAACCTTGTGCATCCAATAAGTTCATTTGTGTCATTGGAGGAACATTTAGGTCATTTTTGTCCTCCCTAGTCTTATTCGTGTCCAATTAGGGTTTTTATGCAATCTTGTGCATCCAATAGGTGTGTTTGTGTCATTGGACGAACATTTAGGTCATTTTCGTCCTCCCTAGGCTTATTCTTCTCCAATTAAGGTTTTTAACCAATCTTGTGCATCCAATAAGTTCATTTGTGTCATTAGACGAACATTTAGGTCATTTTCGTCCTCTCCAGGCTTATTCTTGTCCAATTAGGGTTTTTAACCAATCGTGTGCATCCAATAAGTTGATTTGTGTCATTGGATGAACATTTTAGTTATTTTCGTCTTCCCAAGGCTTATTCTTGTCCAATTAGGGTTTTTAACCAATCTTGTGCATCCAATAGGTGTGTTTGTGTCATTGGATAAACATTTAGGTCATTTTCGTCCTCCCTAGTCTTATTCTTGTCCAATTAGGGTTTTTATGTAATCTTTTGCATTCAATAGGTGTGTTGTGTCATTGGACGAACATTTCGGTCATTTTCGTCCTCCTTAGGCTTATTCTTGTCCAATTAGGGTTTTTAACCAATCTTGTGCATCCAATAAGTTCATTTGTGTCATTGGATGACCATTTAGGTCATTTTCGTCCTCCCTAGGCTTATTCTTGTCCAATTAGGGTTTTTAACCAATCTTGTGCATCCAATAAGTTCGTTTGTGTCATTGGATGAACATTTAGGTTATTTTCGTCCTCCCTAGTCTTATTCTTGTCCAATTAGGGTTTTTATGTCATCTTTTGCATTCAATAGGTGTGTTGTGTCATTGGACGAACATTTAGGACATTTTCGTCCTCCCTAGGCTTATTCTTGTCCAATTAGGGTTATTAACCAACCTTGTGCATCCAATAAGTTCGTTTGTGTCATTGGTTGAACATTTAGGTCATTTTCGTCCTCCCTATGCTTATTCTTGTCCAATTAGGGTTATTAACCAACCTTGTGCATCCAATAAGTTCATTTGTGTCATTGGAGGAACATTTAGGTCATTTTCGTCCTCCCTAGGCTTATTCTTGTCCAATTAGGGTTATTAACCAACCTTGTGCATCCAATAAGTTCATTTGTGTCATTGGAGGAACATTTAGGTCATTTTCGTCCTCCCTAGTCTTATTCTTGTCCAATTAGGGTTTTTATGCAATCTTGTGCATCAAATAGGTGTGTTTGTGTCATTGGACGAACATTTAGGTCATTTTCGTCTTCCCTAGGCTTATTCTTGTCCAATTAGGGTTTTTAACCAATCTTGTGCATCCAATAAGTTCATTTGTGTCATTGGATGAACATTTAGGTCATTTTCGTCCTCCCTAGTCTTATTTTTGTCCAATTAGGGTTTTTATGCAATCTTGTGCTTCCAATAGGTGTGTTTGTGTCATTGGACGAACATTTTGGTCATTTTCGTCCTCCCTAGTCTTATTCTTGTCCAATTAGGGTTTTTATTCACTCTTGTGCATCCAATAGGTGTGTTTGTGTCATTGGAGGAACATTTTGGTCTTTTTCGTCCTCCCTAGGCTTATTCTTGTCCAATTAGGGTTATTAACCAACCTTGTGCATCCAATAAGTTCATTTGTGTCATTGGAGGAACATTTAGGTCATTTTTGTCCTCCCTAGTCTTATTCTTGTCCAATTAGGGTTTTTATGCAATCTTGTGCATCCAATAGGTGTGTTTGTGTCATTGGACGAACATTTAGGCCATTTTCGTCCTCCCTAGGCTTATTCTTCTCCAATTAAGGTTTTTAACCAATCTTGTGCATCCAATAAGTTCATTTGTGTCATTAGACGAACATTTAGGTCATTTTCGTCCTCTCCAGGCTTATTCTTGTCCAATTAGGGTTTTTAACCAATCGTGTGCATCCAATAAGTTGATTTGTGTCATTGGATGAACATTTTAGTTATTTTCGTCTTCCCAAGGCTTATTCTTGTCCAATTAGGGTTTTTAACCAATCTTGTGCATCCAATAGGTGTGTTTGTGTCATTGGATAAACATTTAGGTCATTTTCGTCCTCCCTAGTCTTATTCTTGTCCAATTAGGGTTTTTATGTAATCTTTTGCATTCAATAGGTGTGTTGTGTCATTGGACGAATATTTCGGTCATTTTCGTCCTCCCTAGGCTTATTCTTGTCCAATTAGGGTTTTTAACCAATCTTGTGCATCCAATAAGTTCATTTGTGTCATTGGATGACCATTTAGGTCATTTTCGTCCTCCCTAGGCTTATTCTTGTCCAATTAGGGTTTTTAACCAATCTTGTGCATCCAATAAGTTCGTTTGTGTCATTGGATGAACATTTAGGTTATTTTCGTCCTCCCTAGTCTTATTCTTGTCCAATTAGGGTTTTTATGTCATCTTTTGCATTCAATAGGTGTGTTGTGTCATTGGACGAACATTTAGGACATTTTCGTCCTCCCTAGGCTTATTCTTGTCCAATTAGGGTTATTAACCAACCTTGTGCATCCAATAAGTTCATTTGTGACATTGGTTGAACATTTAGGTCATTTTCGTCCTCCCTATGCTTATTCTTGTCCAATTAGGGTTATTAACCAACCTTGTGCATCCAATAAGTTCATTTGTGTCATTGGAGGAACATTTAGGTCATTTTCGTCCTCCCTAGGCTTATTCTTGTCCAATTAGGGTTATTAACCAACCTTGTGCATCCAATAAGTTCATTTGTGTCATTGGAGGAACATTTAGGTCATTTTCGTCCTCCCTAGTCTTATTCTTGTCCAATTAGGGTTTTTATGCAATCTTGTGCATCAAATAGGTGTGTTTGTGTCATTGGACGAACATTTAGGTCATTTTCGTCCTCCCTAGGCTTATTCTTGTCCAATTAGGGTTTTTATGCAATCTTGTGCATCCAATAAGTTTATTTGTGTCATTGGACGAACATTTAGGTCATTTTCGTCCTCCCTAGGCTTATTCTTGTCCAATTAGGGTTTTTAACCAATCTTATGCATCCAATAAATTCATTTGTGTCATTGGACGAACATTTAGGTCATTTTCGTCCTCCCTAGGCTTATTCTTGTCCAATTTGGGTTTTTAACCAATCTTGTGCATCCAATAAGTTCATTTGTGTCATTGAATGAACATTTAGGACATTTTCGTCCTCCCTAGGCTTATTCTTGTCCAATTAGGGTTTTCAACCAATTTTGTGCATCCAATAAGTTCATTTGTGTCATTGGATGAACATTTAGGCCATTTTCGTCCTCCCTAGGCTTATTCTTGTCCAATTAGGGTTTTTAACCAATCTTGTGCATCCAATAAGTTCATTTGTGTCATTGGATGAACATTTAGGTCATTTTCGTCCTCCCTAGTCTTATTCTTGTCCAATTAGGGTTTTTATGCAATCTTGTGCATCCAATAGGTGTGTTTGTGTCATTGGAGGAACATTTAGGTCATTTTCGTCCTCCCTAGTCTTATTCTTGTCCAATTAGGGTTTTTATGCAATCTTGTGCATCCAATAGGTGTGTTTGTGTCATTCGAAGAACATTTAGGTCATTTTTGTCCTCCCTAGGCTTATTCTTGTCCGATTAGGGTTTTTAACCAATCTTGTGCATTCAATAAGTTCATTTGTGTCATTGGATGAACATTTAGGTCATTTTCGTCCTCCCTAGTCTTATTCTTGTCCAATTAGGGTTTTAAGCAATCTTGTGCATCCAATATGTGGGTTTGTGTCATTGGATGAACGTTTAGGTCATTTTCGTCCTCCCTAGGCTTATTCTTGTCCAATTAGGGTTTTTAACCAATCTTGTGCATCCAATAGGTGTGTTTGTGTCATTGGAGGAACATTTAGGTCATTTTCGTCCTCCCTAGTCTTATTCTTGTCCAATTAGGGTTTTTATGCAATCTTGTGCATCCAATAGGTGTGTTTGTGTCATTGGACGAACATTTGGGTCATTTTAGTCCTCCTTAGGCTTATTCTTGTCCAATTAGGGTTTTTAATCAACCTTGTGCATCCAATAAGTTCATTTTTGTCATTAGACGAACATTTAGGTCATTTTCATCCTCCCTAGGCTTATTCTTGTCCAATTAGGGTTTTTAACCAATCTTGTGCATCCAATAAGTTCATTTGTGTCATTGGATGAACATTTAGGTCATTTTCGTCCTCCCTAGGCTTATTCTTGTCCAATTAGGGTTTTTAACCAATCTTGTGCATCCAATAAGTTCATTTGTGTCATTGGATGAACATTTAGGTCATTTTCGTCCTCCCTAGGCTTATTCTTGTCCAATTAGGGTTTCTAACCAATCTTGTGCATCCAATAGGTGTATTTGTGTCATTGGATGAACATTTAGCTCATTTTCGTCCTCCCTAGGCTTATTCTTGTCCAATTAGGGTTTTTAAGCAATCTTGTGCATCCAATAAGTTCATTTGTGTCATTGGATGAACATTTAGGTCATTTTCGTCCTCCCTAGGCTTATTCTTGTCCAATTAGGGTTTTTAGCCAATCTTGTGCATCGAATGAGTTCATTTGTGTCATTGGATGAACATTTAGGTCATTTTCGTCCTCCATAGTCATATTCTTGTCCAATTAGGGTTTTAAGCAATCTTGGGCATCCAATATATGTGTTTGTGTCATTGGATGAACATTTAGGTCATTTTCGTCCTCCTTATGCTTGTTCTTGTCCAATTAGGGTTTTTAACCAATCATGTGCATCCAATAAGTTGATTTGTGTCATGGGATGAACATTTAGGTCATTTTCGTCCTCCCTAGGCTTATTCTTGTCCAATTAGGGTTTTTAACCAATCATGTGCATCCAATAAGTTGATTTGTGTCATTGGATGAACATTTAGGTCATTTTCGTCCTCCCTAGGCTTATTCTTGTCCAATTAGGGTTTTTAGCCAATCATGTGCATCCAATAAGTTGATTTGTGTCATTGGATGAACATTTAGGTCATTTTCGTCCTCCCTAGGCTTATTCTTGTCCAATTAGTGTTTTTAACCAATCATGTGCATCCAATAAGTTGATTTGTGTCATTGGATGAACATTTAGGTCATTTTCGTCCTCCCTAGGCTTATTCTTGTCCAATTAGGGTTTTTAACCAATCTTGTGCATCCAATAAGTTCGTTTGTGTCATTGGATGAACATTTAGGTTATTTTCGTCCTCCCTAGTCTTATTCTTGTCCAATTAGGGTTTTTATGTCATCTTTTGCATTCAATAGGTGTGTTGTGTCATTTGACGAACATTTAGGACATTTTCGTCCTCCCTAGGCTTATTCTTGTCCAATTAGGGTTATTAACCAACCTTGTGCATCCAATAAGTTCATTTGTGTCATTGGTTGAACATTTAGGTCATTTTCGTCCTCCCTATGCTTATTCTTGTCCAATTAGGGTTATTAACCAACCTTGTGCATCCAATAAGTTCATTTGTGTCATTGGAGGAACATTTAGGTCATTTTCGTCCTCCCTAGGCTTATTCTTGTCCAATTAGGGTTATTAACCAACCTTGTGCATCCAATAAGTTCATTTGTGTCATTGGAGGAACATTTAGGTCATTTTCGTCCTCCCTAGTCTTATTCTTGTCCAATTAGGGTTTTTATGCAATCTTGTGCATCAAATAGGTGTGTTTGTGTCATTGGACGAACATTTAGGTCATTTTCGTCCTCCCTAGGCTTATTCTTGTCCAATTAAGGTTTTTAACCAATCTTGTGCATCCAATAACTTCATTTGTTTCATTAGACGAACATTTAGGTCATTTTCGTCCTCTCTAGGCTTATTCTTGTCCAATTAGGGTTTTTAACCAATCGTGTGCATCCAATAAGTTGATTTGTGTCATTGGATGAACATTTAAGTCATTTTCGTCTTCCCAAGGCTTATTCTTGTCCAATTAGGGTTTTTAACCAATCTTGTGCATCGAATAGGTGTGTTTGTGTCATTGGATAAACATTTAGGTCATTTTCATCCTCCCTAGTCTTATTCTTGTCCAATTAGGGTTTTTATGTAATCTTTTGCATTCAATAGGTGTGTTTGTGTCATTGGACGAACATTTAGGACATTTTCGTCCTCCCTAGGCTTATTCTTGTCCAATAAGGGTTTTTAACCAATCTTGTGCATCGAATAGGTGTGTTTGTGTCATTGGAGGAACATTTAGGTCATTTTCATCCTCCCTAGTCTTATTCTTGTCCAATTAGGGTTTTTATGCAATCTTGTGCATCCAATATGTGTGTTTGTGTCATTGGACGAACATTTAGGTCATTTTCGTCCTCCCTAGTCTTATTCTTGTCCAATTAGGGTTTTTATTCACTCTTGTGCATCCAATAAGTTCATTTGTGTCATTGGAGGAACATTTAGGTCATTTTTGTCCTCCCTAGTCTTATTCTTGTCCAATTAGGGTTTTTATGCAATCTTGTGCATCCGATAGGTGTTTTTGTGTCATTGGACGAACATTTAGGGCATTTTCGTGCTCCCTAGGCTTATTCTTGTCCAATTAAGGTTTTTAACCAATCTTGTGCATCCAATAAGTTCATTTGTGTCATTAGACGAACATTTAGGTCATTTTCGTCCTCTCTAGGCTTATTCTTGTCCAATTAGGGTTTTTAACCAATCGTGTGCATCCAATAAGTTGATTTGTGTCATTGGATGAACATTTAAGTCATTTTCGTCTTCCCAAGGCTTATTCTTGTCCAATTAGGGTTTTTAACCAATCTTGTGCATCCAATAGGTGTGTTTGTGTCATTGGATAAACATTTAGGTCATTTTCGTCCTCCCTAGTCTTATTCTTGTCCAATTAGTGTTTTTATGCAATCTTGTGCATCCAATAGGTTTGTTTGTGTCATTGGACGAACATTTAGGACATTTTCGTCCTCCCTAGGCTTATTCTTGTCCAATTAGGGTTTTTAACAAATGATGTGCATCCAATAAGTTGATTTGTGTCATTGGATGAACATTTAGGTCATTGTCGTCCTCCCTAGGCTTATTCTTGTCCAATTAGGGTTATTAACCAACCTTGTGCATCCAATAAGTTCATTTGTGTCATTGGAGGAACGTTTAGGTCATTTTCGTCCTCCCTAGTCTTATTCTTGTCCAATTAGGGTTTTTTTGCAATCTTGTGCATCAAATAGGTGTGTTTGTGTCATTGGACGAACATTTAGGTCATTTTCGTCCTCCCTAGGCTTATTCTTGTCCAATTAGGGTTTTTAACCAATCTTGTGCATCCAATAAGTTCATTTGTGTCATTGGATGAACATTTAGGTCATTTTCGTCCTCCCTAAGCATATTTTTGTCCAATTAGGGTTTTTATGCAATCTTGTGCATCCAATAGGTGTGTTTGTGTCATTGGACGAACATTTTGGTCATTTTCGTCCTCCCTAGTCTTATTCTTGTCCAATTAGGGTTTTGATTCACTCTTGTACATCCAATAGGTGTGTTTGTGTCATTGGAGGAACATTTAGGTCATTTTCGTCCTCCCTAGGCTTATTCTTGTCCAATTAGGGTTATTAACCAACCTTGTGCATCCAATAAGTTCATTTGTGTCATTGGAGGAACATTTAGGTCATTTTTGTCCTGCCTAGTCTTATTCTTGTCTAATTAGGGTTTTTATGCAATCTTGTGCATCCAATAGGTGTGTTTGTGTCATTGGACGAACATTTAGGTCATTTTCGTCCTCCCTAGGCTTATTCTTGTCCAATTAAGGTTTTTAACCAATCTTGTGCATCCAATAAGTTCATTTGTGTCATTAGACGAACATTTAGGTCATTTTCGTCCTCCCTAGGCTTATTCTTGTCCAATTAGGGTTTTTAACCAATCGTGTGCATCCAATAAGTTGATTTGTGTCATTGGATGAACATTTAAGTCATTTTCGTCTTCCCAAGGCTTATTCTTGTCCAATTAGGGTTTTTAACCAATCTTGTGCATCCAATAGGTGTGTTTGTGTCATTGGATAAACATTTAGGTCATTTTCGTCCTCCCTAGGCTTATTCTTGTCCAATTAGGGTTTTTATGCAATCTTGTGCATCCAATAGGTGTGTTTGTGTCATTGGACGAACATTTAGGTCATTTTCGTCCTCCCTAGGCTTATTCTTGTCCAATTAAGATTTTTAACCAATCTTGTGCATCCAATAAGTTCATTTGTGTCATTAGACGAACATTTAGGTCATTTTCGTCCTCCCTAGGCTTATTCTTGTCCAATTAGGGTTTTTAACCAATCGTGTGCATCCAATAAGTTGATTTGTGTCATTGGATGAACATTTAAGTCATTTTCGTCTTCCCAAGGCTTATTCTTGTCCAATTAGGGTTTTTAACCAATCTTGTGCATCCAATAGGTGTGTTTGTGTCATTGGATAAACATTTAGGTCATTTTCGTCCTCCCTAGTCTTATTCTTGTCCAATTAGTGTTTTTATGCAATCTTGTGCATCCAATAGGTTTGTTTGTGTCATTGGACGAACATTTAGGACATTTTCGTCCTCCCTAGGCTTATTCTTGTCCAATTAGGGTTTTTAACAAATGATGTGCATCCAATAAGTTGATTTGTGTCATTGGATGAACATTTAGGTCATTGTCGTCCTCCCTAGGCTTATTCTTGTCCAATTAGGGTTATTACCCAACCTTGTGCATCCAATAAGTTCATTTGTGTCATTGGAGGAACATTTAGGTCATTTTCGTCCTCCCTAGTCTTATTCTTGTCCAATTAGGGTTTTTATGCAATCTTGTGCATCAAATAGGTGTGTTTGTGTCATTGGACGAACATTTTGGTCATTTTCGTCCTCCCTAGTCTTATTCTTGTCCAATTAGGGTTTTTAACCAATCGTGTGCATCCAATAAGTTGATTTGTGTCATTGGATGAACATTTAAGTCATTTTCGTCTTCCCAAGGCTTATTCTTGTCCAATTAGGGTTTTTAACCAATCTTGTGCATCGAATAGGTGTGTTTGTGTCATTGGATAAACATTTAGGTCATTTTCATCCTCCCTAGTCTTATTCTTGTCCAATTAGGGTTTTTATGTAATCTTTTGCATTCAATAGGTGTGTTGTTTCATTGGACGAACATTTCGGTCATTTTCGTCCTCCCTAGGCTTATTCTTGTCCAATTAGGGTTTTTAACCAATCTTGTGCATCCAATAAGTTCATTTGTGTCATTGGATGAACATTTAGGTCATTTTCGTCCTCCCTAGGCTTATTCTTGTCCAATTAGGGTTTTTAACCAATCTTGTGCATCCAATAAGTTCATTTGTGTCATTGGACGAACATTTAGGTCATTTTTGTCCTCCCTATGCTTATTCTTGTCCAATTAGGGTTTTTATGCAATCTTGTGCATCCAATAGGTGTGTTTGTGTCATTGGACGAACATTTAGTTCATTTTTGTCCTCCCTAGTCTTATTCTTGTCCAATTAGGGTTTTTATGCAATCTAGTGCATCCAGTAGGTGTGTTTGTGTCATTGGAAGAACATTTAGGTCATTTTCGTCCTCCCTAGGCTTATTCTTGTCCAATTAGGGTTTTTAACCAATCTTGTGCATCCAATAAGTTCATTTGTGTCATTGGATGAACATTTAGGTCATTTTCGTCCTCCCTAGGCTTATTCTTGTCCAATTAGGGTTTTTAACCAATCTTGTGCATCCAATAAGTTCATTTGTGTCATTGGATGAACATTTAGGTCATTTTCGTCCTCCCTAGGCTTATTCTTGTCCAATTAAGGTTTTCAACCAATCTTGTGCATCCAATAAGTTCATTTGTGTCATTGGATGAACATTAAGGTCATTTTCGTCCTCGCTAGGCTTATTCTTGTCCAATTAGGGTTTTTAAACAATCTTGTGCATCCAATAAGTTCATTTGTGTCATTGGATGAACATTTAGGTCATTTTCGTCCTCCCTAGGCTTATTCTTGTCCAATTAGGGTTTTTAACCAATCTTGTGCATCCAATAAGTTCATTTGTGTCATTGGATGAACATTTAGGTCATTTTCGTCCTCCCTAGGCTTATTCTTGTCCAATTAGGGTTTTTAACCAATCTTGTGCATCCAATAAGTTCATTTGTGTCATTGGATGAACATTTAGGTCATTTTCGTCCTCCCTAGGCTTATTCTTGTCCAATTAGGCTTTTTAGCCAATCTTGTGCATCTAATAAGTTCATTTGTGTCATTGGAGGAACATTTAGGTCATTTTCGTCCTCCTTAGGCTTATTCTTGTCCAATTAGGGTTTTTAACCAATCTTGTGCATCAAATAAGTTCATTTGTGTCATTGGATGAACATTTAGGTCATTTTCGTCTTCCCTAGGCTTATTCTTGTCCAATTAGGGTTTTTAACCAATCTTGTGCATCCAATAGGTGTGTTTGTGTCATTGGAAAAACATTTAGGTCATTTTCGTCCTCCCTAGTCTTATTCTTGTCCAATTAGGGTTTTTATGTAATCTTGTGCATCCAATAGGTGTGTTTGTGTCATTGGACGAACATTTAGGTCATTTTCGTCCTCCCTAGGCTTATTCTTGTCCAATTAGGGTTTTTAACCAATCTTGTGCCTCAAATAAGTTCATTTGGGTCATTAGACGAACATTTAGGTCAATTTCGTCCTCCCTAGGCTTATTCTTGTCCAATTA
Organism: Cicer pinnatifidum; assembly: GCA_037974775.1. Lineage (NCBI taxonomy): Eukaryota > Viridiplantae > Streptophyta > Magnoliopsida > Fabales > Fabaceae > Cicer > Cicer pinnatifidum. The sequence goes on along the minus strand of JBBPBR010000127.1, from coordinate 147,326 downwards.
GGGTTTTTAACCAATCATGTGCATCCAATAAGTTGATTTGTGTCATTGGATGAACATTTAGGTCATTTTCGTCCTCCCTAGGCTTATTCTTGTCCAATTAGGGTTTTTAACCAATCTTGTGCATCCAATAACTTCATTTGTGTCATTGGATGAACATTTAGGTCATTTTCGTCCTCCCAAGGCTTATTCTTGTCCAATTAGGGTTTCTAACCAATCTTGTGCATCCAATAGGTGTGTTTGTGTCATTGGATGAACATTTAGGTCATTTTCGTCCTTCCTAGTCTTATTCTTGTCCAATTAGGGTTTTAAGCAATCTTGTGCATCCAATAAGTTAATTTGTGTCATTGGATGAATATTTAGGTCATTTTAATCCTCCCTAGGCATATTCTTGTCCAATTAGGGTTTGTAACCAATCTTGTGCATCCAATAGGTGTGTTTGTGTCATTGGATGAACATTTAGGTCAATTTCGTCCTCCCTAGTCGTATTCTTGTCCAATTAGGGTTTTAAGCAATCTTGTGCATCCAATAAGTTCATTTGTGTCATTGGATGAATAGTTAGGTCATTTTCGTCCTCCCTAGGCTTATTCTTGTCCAATTAGGGTTTTTAACCAATCTTGTGCATCCAATAAGTTCATTTGTGTCATTGGATGAACATTTAGGTCATTTTCGTCCTCCCTAGGCTTATTCTTGTCCAATTAGGGTTTTTAACCAATCTTGTGCATCCAATAAGTTCATTTGTGTCATTCAATGAACATTTAGGTCATTTTCGTCCTCCCTAGGCTTATTCTTGTCCAATTAGGGTTTTTAACCAATCTTGTGCATCCAATAAGTTCATTTGTGTCATTGGATGAACATTTAGGTCATTTTCGTCCTCCCTAGGCTTATTTTTGTCCAATTACGGTTTTTAACCAATCTTGTGCATCCAATAAGTTCATTTGTGTCATTGGATGATCATTTAGGTCATTTTCGTCCTCCCTAGTCTTATTCTTGTCCAATTAGGGTTTTTATGCAATCTTGTGCATCCAATAGGTGTGTTTGTGTCATTGGAGGAACATTTAGGTCATTTTCGTCCTCCCTAGTCTTATTAATGTCCAATTAGGGTTTTTATGCAATCTTGTGCATCCAATAGGTGTGTTTGTGTCATTGGACGAACATTTAGGTCATTTTCGTCCTCCCTAGGCTTATTCTTGTCCAATTAGGGTTTTTAACCAATCTTGTGCATCCAATAAGTTCATTTGTGTCATTGGATGAACATTTAGGTCATTTTCGTCCTCCCTAAGCATATTTTTGTCCAATTAGGGTTTTTATGCAATCTTGTGCATCCAATAGGTGTGTTTGTGTCATTGGACGAACATTTTGGTCATTTTCGTCCTCCCTAGTATTATTCTTGTCCAATTAGGGTTTTTATTCACTCTTGTACATCCAATAGGTGTGTTTGTGTCATTGGAGGAACATTTAGGTCATTTTCGTCCTCCCTAGGCTTATTCTTGTCCAATTAGGGTTATTAACCAACCTTGTGCATCCAATAAGTTCATTTGTGTCATTGGAGGAACATTTAGGTCATTTTTGTCCTGCCTAGTCTTATTCTTGTCCAATTAGGGTTTTTATGCAATCTTGTGCATCCAATAGGTGTGTTTGTGTCATTGGACGAACATTTAGGTCATTTTCGTCCTCCCTAGGCTTATTCTTGTCCAATTAAGGTTTTTAACCAATCTTGTGCATCCAATAAGTTCATTTGTGTCATTAGACGAACATTTAGGTCATTTTCGTCCTCCCTAGGCTTATTCTTGTCCAATTAGGGTTTTTAACCAATCGTGTGCATCCAATAAGTTGATTTGTGTCATTGGATGAACATTTAAGTCATTTTCGTCTTCCCAAGGCTTATTCTTGTCCAATTAGGGTTTTTAACCAATCTTGTGCATCGAATAGGTGTGTTTGTGTCATTGGATGAACATTTAGGTCATTTTCATCCTCCCTAGTCTTATTCTTGTCCAATTAGGGTTTTTATGTAATCTTTTGCATTCAATAGGTGTGTTTGTGTCATTGGACGAACATTTAGGACATTTTCGTCCTCCCTAGGCTTATTCTTGTCCAATAAGGGTTTTTAACCAATCTTGTGCATCGAATAGGTGTGTTTGTGTCATTGGAGGAACATTTAGGTCATTTTCATCCTCCCTAGTCTTATTCTTGTCCAATTAGGGTTTTTATGCAATCTTGTGCATCCAATATGTGTGTTTGTGTCATTGGACGAACATTTAGGTCATTTTCGTCCTCCCTAGTCTTATTCTTGTCCAATTAGGGTTTTTATTCACTCTTGTGCATCCAATAAGTTCATTTGTGTCATTGGAGGAACATTTAGGTCATTTTTGTCCTCCCTAGTCTTATTCTTGTCCAATTAGGGTTTTTATGCAATCTTGTGCATCCGATAGGTGTTTTTGTGTCATTGGACGAACATTTAGGGCATTTTCGTGCTCCCTAGGCTTATTCTTGTCCAATTAAGGTTTTTAACCAATCTTGTGCATCCAATAAGTTCATTTGTGTCATTAGACGAACATTTAGGTCATTTTCGTCCTCTCTAGGCTTATTCTTGTCCAATTAGGGTTTTTAACCAATCGTGTGCATCCAATAAGTTGATTTGTGTCATTGGATGAACATTTAAGTCATTTTCGTCTTCCCAAGGCTTATTCTTGTCCAATTAGGGTTTTTAACCAATCTTGTGCATCCAATAGGTGTGTTTGTGTCATTGGATAAACATTTAGGTCATTTTCGTCCTCCCTAGTCTTATTCTTGTCTAATTAGTGTTTTTATGCAATCTTGTGCATCCAATAGGTTTGTTTGTGTCATTGGACGAACATTTAGGACATTTTCGTCCTCCCTAGGCTTATTCTTGTCCAATTAGGGTTTTTAACAAATGATGTGCATCCAATAAGTTGATTTGTGTTATTGGATGAACATTTAGGTCATTGTCGTCCTCCCTAGGCTTATTCTTGTCCAATTAGGGTTATTACCCAACCTTGTGCATCCAATAAGTTCATTTGTGTCATTGGAGGAACATTTAGGTCATTTTCGTCCTCCCTAGTCTTATTCTTGTCCAATTAGGGTTTTTATGCAATCTTGTGCATCAAATAGGTGTGTTTGTGTCATTGGACGAACATTTTGGTCATTTTCGTCCTCCCTAGTCTTATTCTTGTCCAATTAGGGTTTTTAACCAATCGTGTGCATCCAATAAGTTGATTTGTGTCATTGGATGAACATTTAAGTCATTTTCATCTTCCCAAGGCTTATTCTTGTCCAATTAGGGTTTTTAACCAATCTTGTGCATCGAATAGGTGGGTTTGTGTCATTGGATAAACATTTAGGTCATTTTCATCCTCCCTAGTCTTATTCTTGTCCAATTAGGGTTTTTATGTAATCTTTTGCATTCAATAGGTGTGTTGTGTCATTGGACGAACATTTCGGTCATTTTCGTCCTCCCTAGGCTTATTCTTGTCCAATTAGGGTTTTTAACCAATCTTGTGCATCCAATAAGTTCATTTGTGTCATTGGATGAACATTTAGGTCATTTTCGTCCTCCCTAGTCTTATTTTTGTCCAATTAGGGTTTTTATGCAATCTTGTGCATCCAATAGGTGTGTTTGTGTCATTGGACGAACATTTTGGTCATTTTCGTCCTCCCTAGTCTTATTCTTGTCCAATAAGGGTTTTTATTCACTCTTGTGCATCCAATAGGTGTGTTTGTGTCATTGGAGGAACATTTAGGTCACTTTCGTCCTCCCTAGGCTTATTCTTGTCCAATTAGGGTTTTTATGCAATCTTGTGCATCCAATAGGTGTGTTTGTGCCATTGGACGAACATTTAGGTCATTTTCGTCCTCCCTAGGCTTATTCTTGTCCAATTAGGGTTTTTAACCAATCGTGTGCATCCAATAAGTTGATTTGTGTCATTGGATGAACATTTAAGTCATTTTCGTCTTCCCAAGGCTTATTCTTGTCCAATTAGTATTTTTAACCAATCTTGTGCATCCAATAGGTGTGTTGTGTCATTGGACGAACATTTCGGTCATTTTCGTCCTCCCTAGGCTTATTCTTGTCCAATTAGGGTTTTTAACCAATCTTGTGCATCCAATAAGTTCATTTGTGTCATTGGATGAACATTAAGGTCATTTTCGTCCTCCCTATTCTTATACTTGTCCAATTAGGGTTTTTATTCAATCTTGTGCATCCAATAGGTGTGTTTGTGTCATTGGAGAAACATTTAGGTCATTTTCGTCCTCCCTAGTCTTATTCTTGTCCAATTAGGGTTTTTATGCAATCTTGTGCATCAAATAGGTGTGTTTGTGTCATTGGACAAACATTTAGGTCATTTTCGTCCTCCCTAGGCTTATTCTTGTCCAATCAGGGTTTTTAACCATTCTTGTGCTTCCAATAAGTTCATTTGTGTCATTAGACGAACATTTAGGTCATTTTCGTCCTCCCTAGGCTTATTCTTGTCCAATTAGGGTTTTTAACCAATCATGTGCATCCAATAAGTTAATTTGGGTCATTGGATGAACATTTAGGTCATTTTCGTCCTCCCTAGGCTTATTCTTGTCCAATTAGGGTTTTTAGCCAATCTTGTGCATCCAATAAGTTCATTTGTGTCATTGGATGAACATTTAGGTCATTTTCGTCTTCCGTAGGCTTATTCTTGTCCAATTAGGGTTTTTAACCAATCCTGTGCATCCAATAGGTGTGTTTGTGTCATTGGATAAACATTTAGGTCATTTTCGTCCTCCCTAGTCTTATTCTTGTCCAATTAGGGTTTTTATGTAATCTTGTGCATTCAATAGGTGTGTTTGTGTCGTTGGACGAACATTTAGGTCATTTTCGTCATCCCTAGGCTTATTCTTGTCCAATTGGGGTTTTTAACAAATCTTGTGCATCCAATAAGTTCATTTGTGTCATTAGACGAACATTTATATCATTTTCGTCCTCCCTAGGCTTATTCTTGTCCAATTAGGGTTTTTAACAAATGATGTGCATCCAATAAGTTGATTTATGTCATTGGATGAACATTTAGGTCATTTTCGTCCTCCCTAGGCTTATTCTTGTCCAATTAGGGTTTTTAACCAATCTTGTGCATCCAATAAGTTCAGTTGTGTCATTGGATGAACATTTAGGTCATTTTTGTTCTCCCAAGGCTTATTCTTGTCCAATTAGGGTTTTTATGCAATCTTGTGCATCCAATAAGTTCATTTGTGTCATTGGAGGAACATTTAGGTCATTTTCGTCCTCGCTAAGCTTATTCTTGTCCAATTAGGTTTTTTAACCAATCATGTGCATCCAATAAGTTGATTTGTGTCATTGGACGAACATTTAGGTCATTTTCGTCCTCCATAGGCTTATTATTGTCCAATTAGGGTTTTTAACCAATCTTGTGCATCCAATAAGTTCATTGGTGTCATTGGATGAACATTTAGGTCATTTTCGTCCTCCCTAGGCTTATTCATGTCCAATTAGGGTTTTTAGCCAATCTTGTGCATCCAATAAGTTCATTTGTGTCATTGGAGGAACATTTAGGTCATTTTCGTCCTCCCTAGTCTTATTATTGTCCAATTAGGGTTTTTATGCAATCTTGTGCATCCAATAGGTGTGCTTGTGTCATTGGACGAACATTTAGGTCATTTTCGTCCTCCCTAGGCTTATTCTTGTCCAATTAGGGTTTTTAACCAATCTTGTGCATCCAATAAGTTCATTTGTGTCATTGGATGAACATTTAGGTCATTTTCGTCCTCCCTAGGCTTATTCTTGTCCAATTAGGGTTTTTATGCAATCTTGTGCATCCAATAGGTGTGTTTGTGTCATTGGACAAACATTTAGGTCATTTTCGTCCTCCCAAGTCTTATTCTTGTCCAATTAGGGTTTTTATGCATTCTTGTGCATCCAATAGGTGTGTTTGTGTCATTGGAGGAACATTTAGGTCATTTTCGTCCTCCCTAGTCTTATTCTTGTCCAATTAGGGTTTTTAACCAATCTTGTGCATCCGATTGGTGTGTTTGTGTCATTGGACGAACATTTAGGTCATTTTCGTCCTCCGAAGTCTTATTCTTGTCCGATTAGGGTTTTTATGCAATCTTGTGCATCCAATAAGTTCATTTGTGTCATTGGATGAACATTTAGGTCATTTTCGTCCTCCCTAGTCTTATTCTTGTCCAATTAGGGTTTTAAGCAATCTTGTGCATCCAATAGGTGTGTTTGTGTCATTGGATGAACATTTTGGTCATTTTCGTCCTCCCTAGGCTTATTCTTGTCCAATTAGGGTTTTTAACCAATCTTGTGCATCCAATAAGTTCATTTGTGTCATTGGATGAACATTTAGGTCATTTTCGTCCTCCCTAGGCTTATTCTTGTCCAATTAGGGTTTTTAACCAATCTTGTGCATCCAATAAGTTCATTCGTGTCATTGGATGAACATTTAGGTCATTTTCTTCTTCCCTAGGCTTATTCTTGTCCAATTAGGGTTTTTAACCAATCTTGTGCATCCAATAGGTGTGTTTGTGTCATTGGACGAACATTTAGGTCATTTTCGTCCTCCCTAGGCTTATTCTTGTCCAATTAGGGTTTTTAACCAATCTTGTGCATCCAATAAGTTCATTTGTGTCATTGGATGAACATTTAGGTCATTTTCGTCCTCCCTAGGCTTATTCTTTTCCAATTAGGGTTTTAAGCAATCTTGTGCATCCAATATTTGGGTTTGTGTCATTGGACGAACATTTAGGTCATTTTCGTTCTCCCTATGCTTATTCTTGTCCAATTAGGGTTTTTAACCAATCTTGTGCATCCAATAAGTTCATTTATGTCATTGGATGAACATTTAGGACATTTTCGTCCTCCCTAGTCTTATTCTTGTCCAATTAGGGTTTTTACGCAATCTTGTGCATCCAATAGGTGTGTTTGTGTCATTGGACGAACATTTAGGTCATTTTCGTCCTCCCTAGGCTTATTCTTGTCCAATTAGGGTTTTTAACCAATCTTGTGCATCCAATAAGTTCATTTGTGTCATTGGATGAACATTTAGGTCATTTTCGTCCTCCCTAGGCTTATTCTGGTCCAATTAGGGTTTTTAACCAATCTTGTGCATCCAATAAGTTCATTTGTGTCATTGGATCAACATTTAGGTCATTTTCTTCCTCCCTAGGCTTATTCTTGTCCAATTAGGGTTTTTAACCAATCTTGAGCATCCAATAAGTTCATTTGTGACATTGGATGAACATTTAGGTCATTTTCGTCCTCCCTAGGCTTATTCTTGTCCAATTAGGGTTTTTAACCAATCTTGTGCATCCAATAAGTTCATTTGTGTCATTGGATGAACATTTAGGTCATTTTCGTCCTCCCTAGGCTTATTCTTGTCCAGTTAGGGTTTTTATGCAATCTTGTGCATCCAATAGGTGTGTTTGTGTCATTGGAGGAACATTTAGGTCATTTTCGTCCTCCCTAGTCTTATTCTTGTCCAATTAGGGTTTTTATGCAATCTTGTGCATCCAATAGGTGTGTTTGTGTCATTGGACGAACATATAGGTCATTTTCGTCCTCCCTAGGCTTATTCTTGTCCAATTACGGTTTTTAACCAATCTTGTGCATCCAATAAGTTCATTTGTGTCATTGGATGAACATTTAGGTCATTTTCGTCATCCCTAGTCTTATTCTTGTCCAATTAGGGTTTTAAGCAATCTTGTGCATCCAATATGTGTGTTTGTGTCATTGGATGAACATTTAGGTCATTTTCGTCCTCCCTATGCTTATTCTTGTCAAATTAGGGTTTTTAACCAATCTTGTGCATCCAATAAGTTCATTTGTGTCATTGGATGAACATTTAGGTCATTTACGTCCTCCCTAGGCTTATTCTTGTCCAATTAGGGTTTTTAACCAATCTTGTGCATCCAATAAGTTCATGTGTGTCATTGGATGAACATTTAGGTCATTTTCGTCGTCCCTAGTCTTATTCTTGTCCAATTAGGGTTTTAAGCAATCTTGTGCATCCAATATGTGTGTTTGTGTCATTGGATTAACATTTAGGTCATTTTCGTCCTCCCTATGCTTATTCTTGTCCAATTAGGGTTTTTAACCAATCTTGTGCATCCAATAAGTTCATTTGTGTCATTGGATGAACATTTAGGTCATTTACGTCCTCCCTAGGCTTATTCTTGTCCAATTAGGTTTTTTAACAAATCTTGTGCATCCAATAAGTTCATTTGTGTCATTGGATGAACATTTAGGTTATTTTCGTCCTCCCTAGGCTTGTTCTTGTCCAATTAGGGTTTTTATTCAATCTTGTGCATCCAATAGGAGTGTTTGTGTCATTGGACGAACATTTAGGTCATTTTCGGCCTCCCTAGGCTTATTCTTGTCCAATTAGGGTTTTTAACCAACCTTGTGTATCCAATAAGTTCATTTGTGTCATTGGTGGAACATTTAGGTCATTTACGTCCTCCCTAGTCTTATTCTTGTCCAATTAGGGTTTTTATGCAATCTTGTGCATCCAATAGGTGTGTTTGTGTCATTGGAGGAACATTTAGGTCATTTTCGTCCTCCCTAGTCTTATTCTTGTCGAATTAGGGTTTTTATGCAATCTTGTGCATCCAATAGGTGTGTTTGTGTCATTGGAGAAACATTTAGGTCATTTTCGTCCTCCCTAGTCTTATTCTTGTCCAATTAGGGTTTTTATGCAATCTTGTGCATCCAATAGGTGTGTTTGTGTCATTGGACAAACATTTAGGTCATTTTCGTCCGCCCTAGGCTTATTCTTGTCCAATCAGGGTTTTTAACCATTCTTGTGCTTCCAATAAGTTCATTTGTGTCATTAGACGAACATTTAGGTCATTTTCGTCCTCCCTAGGCTTATTCTTGTCCAATTAGGGTTTTTAACCAATCATGTGCATCCAATAAGTTAATTTGGGTCATTGGATGAACATTTAGGTCATTTTCGTCCTCCCTAGGCTTATTCTTGTCCAATTAGGGTTTTTAGCCAATCTTGTGCATCCAATAAGTTCATTTGTGTCATTGGATGAACATTTAGGTCATTTTCGTCTTCCGTAGGCTTATTCTTGTCCAATTAGGGTTTTTAACCAATCCTGTGCATCCAATAGGTGTGTTTGTGTCATTGGATAAACATTTAGGTCATTTTCGTCCTCCCTAGTCTTATTCTTGTCCAATTAGGGTTTTTATGTAATCTTGTGCATTCAATAGGTGTGTTTGTGTCGTTGGACGAACATTTAGGTCATTTTCGTCATCCCTAGGCTTATTCTTGTCCAATTGGGGTTTTTAACAAATCTTGTGCATCCAATAAGTTCATTTGTGTCATTAGACGAACATTTATGTCATTTTCGTCCTCCCTAGGCTTATTCTTGTCCAATTAGGGTTTTTAACCAATCATGTGCATCCAATAAGTTGATTTGTGTCATTGGATGAACATTTAGGTCATTTTCGTCCTCCCTAGGCTTATTCTTGTCCAATTAGGGTTTTTAACCAATCTTGTGAATCCAATAAGTTCATTTGTGTCATTGGATGAACATTTAGGTCATTTTCGTCCTCCCTAGTCTTATTCTTGTCGAATTAGGGTTTTTATGCAATCTTGTGCATCCAATAGGTGTGTTTGTGTCATTGGAGGAATATTTAGGTGATTTTCGTCCTCCCTAGTCTTATTCTTGTCTAATTAGGGTTTTTATGCAATCTTGTGCATCCAATAAGTGTGTTTGTGTCATTGGACGAACATTTAGGTCATTTTCGTCCTCCCTAGGCTTATTCTTGTCCAATTAGGGTTTTTAACCAATCTTGTGCATCCAATAAGTTCATTTGTGTCATTGGATGAACATTTAGGTCATTTTCGTCCTCCCTAGGCTTATTCTTTTCCAATTAGGGTTTTAAGCAATCTTGTGCATCCAATATTTGGGTTTGTGTCATTGGACGAACATTTAGGTCATTTTCGTTCTCCCTATGCTTATTCTTGTCCAATTAGGGTTTTTAACCAATCTTGTGCATCCAATAAGTTCATTTATGTCATTGGATGAACATTTAGGACATTTTCGTCCTCCCTAGTCTTATTCTTGTCCAATTAGGGTTTTTACGCAATCTTGTGCATCCAATAGGTGTGTTTGTGTCATTGGACGAACATTTAGGTCATTTTCGTCCTCCCTAGGCTTATTCTTGTCCAATTAGGGTTTTTAACCAATCTTGTGCATCCAATAAGTTCATTTGTGTCATTGGATGAACATTTAGGTCATTTTCGTCCTCCCTAGGCTTATTCTGGTCCAATTAGGGTTTTTAACCAATCTTGTGCATCCAATAAGTTCATTTGTGTCATTGGATCAACATTTAGGTCATTTTCTTCCTCCCTAGGCTTATTCTTGTCCAATTAGGGTTTTTAACCAATCTTGAGCATCCAATAAGTTCATTTGTGACATTGGATGAACATTTAGGTCATTTTCGTCCTCCCTAGGCTTATTCTTGTCCAATTAGGGTTTTTAACCAATCTTGTGCATCCAATAAGTTCATTTGTGTCATTGGATGAACATTTAGGTCATTTTCGTCCTCCCTAGGCTTATTCTTGTCCAATTAGGGTTTTTAACCAATCTTGTGCATCCAATAAGTTCATTTGTGTCATTGGATGAACATTTAGGTCATTTTCGTCCTCCCTAGGCTTATTCTTGTCCAATTAGGCTTTTTAGCCAATCTTGTGCATCTAATAAGTTCATTTGTGTCATTGGAGGAACATTTAGGTCATTTTCGTCCTCCTTAGGCTTATTCTTGTCCAATTAGGGTTTTTAACCAATCTTGTGCATCAAATAAGTTCATTTGTGTCATTGGATGAACATTTAGGTCATTTTCGTCTTCCCTAGGCTTATTCTTGTCCAATTAGGGTTTTTAACCAATCTTGTGCATCCAATAGGTGTGTTTGTGTCATTGGAAAAACATTTAGGTCATTTTCGTCCTCCCTAGTCTTATTCTTGTCCAATTAGGGTTTTTATGTAATCTTGTGCATCCAATAGGTGTGTTTGTGTCATTGGACAAACATTTAGGTTATTTTCGTCCTCCCTAGGCTTATTCTTGTCCAATTAGGGGTTTTAACCAATCTTGTGCATCCAATAAGTTCATTTGTGTCATTAGACGAACATTTAAGTCATTTTCGTCCTCCCTAGGCTTATTCTTGTCCAATTAGGGTTTTTAACCAATCATGTGCATCCAATAAGTTGATTTGTGTCATTGGATGAACATTTAGGTCATTTTCGTCCTCCCTAGGCTTATTCTTGTCCAATTAGGGTTTTTAACCAATCTTGCGCATCCAATAAGTTCATTTGTATCATTGGATGAACATTTAGGTCATTTTCGTCCTCCCTAGGCTTATTCTTGTCCAATTAGGGTTTTTATGCAATCTTGTGCATCCAATAGGTGTGTTTGTGTCATTGGACGAACATTTAGGTCATTTTCGTCCTCCCTAGTCTTATTCTTGTCCAATTAGGATTTTTTATGCAATCTAGTGCATCCAATAGGTGTGTTTGTGTCATTGGACGAACATTTAGGTCATTTTCGTCCTCCCTAGGCTTATTCTTGTCCAATTAGGGTTTTTAACCAATCTTGTGCATCCAATAAGTTCATTTGTGTCATTGGATGAACATTTAGGTCATTTTCGTCCTCCCTAAGCATATTTTTGTCCAATTAGGGTTTTTATGCAATCTTGTGCATCCAATAGGTGTGTTTGTGTCATTGGACGAACATTTTGGTCATTTTCGTCCTCCCTAGTCTTATTCTTGTCCAATTAGGGTTTTTATTCACTCTTGTACATCCAATAGGTGTGTTTGTGTCATTGGAGGAACATTTAGGTCATTTTCGTCCTCCCTAGGCTTATTCTTGTCCAATTAGGGTTATTAACCAACCTTGTGCATCCAATAAGTTCATTTGTGTCATTGGAGGAACATTTAGGTCATTTTCGTCCTCCCTAGGCTTATTCTTGTCCAATTAGGGTTATTAACCAACCTTGTGCATCCAATAAGTTCATTTGTGTCATTGGAGGAACATTTAGGTCATTTTCGTCCTCCCTAGTCTTATTCTTGTCCAATTAGGGTTTTTATGCAATCTTGTGCATCAAATAGGTGTGTTTGTGTCATTGGACGAACATTTAGGTCATTTTCGTCCTCCCTAGGCTTATTCTTGTCCAATTAAGGTTTTTAACCAATCTTGTGCATCCAATAACTTCATTTGTTTCATTAGACGAACATTTAGGTCATTTTCGTCCTCTCTAGGCTTATTCTTGTCCAATTAGGGTTTTTAACCAATCGTGTGCATCCAATAAGTTGATTTGTGTCATTGGATGAACATTTAAGTCATTTTCGTCTTCCCAAGGCTTATTCTTGTCCAATTAGGGTTTTTAACCAATCTTGTGCATCGAATAGGTGTGTTTGTGTCATTGGATAAACATTTAGGTCATTTTCATCCTCCCTAGTCTTATTCTTGTCCAATTAGGGTTTTTATGTAATCTTTTGCATTCAATAGGTGTGTTTGTGTCATTGGACGAACATTTAGGACATTTTCGTCCTCCCTAGGCTTATTCTTGTCCAATAAGGGTTTTTAACCAATCTTGTGCATCGAATAGGTGTGTTTGTGTCATTGGAGGAACATTTAGGTCATTTTCATCCTCCCTAGTCTTATTCTTGTCCAATTAGGGTTTTTATGCAATCTTGTGCATCCAATATGTGTGTTTGTGTCATTGGACGAACATTTAGGTCATTTTCGTCCTCCCTAGTCTTATTCTTGTCCAATTAGGGTTTTTATTCACTCTTGTGCATCCAATAAGTTCATTTGTGTCATTGGAGGAACATTTAGGTCATTTTTGTCCTCCCTAGTCTTATTCTTGTCCAATTAGGGTTTTTATGCAATCTTGTGCATCCGATAGGTGTGTTTGTGTCATTGGACGAACATTTAGGGCATTTTCGTCCTCCCTAGGCTTATTCTTGTCCAATTAAGGTTTTTAACCAATCTTGTGCATCCAATAAGTTCATTTGTGTCATTAGACGAACATTTAGGTCATTTTCGTCCTCTCTAGGCTTATTCTTGTCCATTTAGGGTTTTTAACCAATCGTGTGCGTCCAATAAGTTGATTTGTGTCATTGGATGAACATTTAAGTCATTTTCGTCTTCCCAAGGCTTATTCTTGTCCAATTAGGGTTTTTAACTAATCTTGTGCATCCAATAGGTGTGTTTGTGTCATTGGATAAACATTTAGGTCATTTTCGTCCTCCCTAGTCTTATTCTTGTCCAATTAGGGTTTTTATGCAATCTTGTGCATCCAATAGGTTTGTTTGTGTCATTGGACGAACATTTAGGACATTTTCGTCCTCCCTAGGCTTATTCTTGTCCAATTAGGGTTTTTAACAAATCTTGTGCATCCAATAAGTTCATTTGTGTCATTGGATGAACATTTAGGTCATTTTCGTCCTCCCTAGTCTTATTTTTGTCCAATTAGGGTTTTTATGCAATCTTGTGCATCCAATAGGTGTGTTTGTGTCATTGGACGAACATTTGGGTCATTTTCGTCCTCCCTAGTCATATTCTTGTCCAATTAGGGTTTTTATTCACTCTTGTGCATCCAATAGGTCTGTTTGTGTCATTGGACGAACATTTAGGTCATTTTCGTCCTCCCTAGGCTTATTCTTGTCCAATTAGGGTTTTTAACCAATCGTGTGCATCCAATAAGTTGATTTGTGTCATTGGATGAACATTTAGGTCATTTTCGTCCTCCCTAGTCTTATTTTTGTCCAATTAGGGTTTTTAACCAATCTTGTGCATCCAATAGGTTTGTTTGTGTCATTGGACGAACATTTAGGACATTTTCGTCCTCCCTAGGCTTATTCTTGTCCAATAAGGGTTTTTAACCAATCTAGTGCATCCAATAGGTGTGTTTGTGTTATTGGAGGAACATTTAGGTCATTTTCATCCTCCCTAGTCTTATTCTTGTCCAATTAGGGTTATTAACCAACCTTGTGCATCCAATAAGTTCATTTGTGTCATTGGAGGAATATTTAGGTCATTTTTGTCCTCCCTACTCTTATTCTTGTCCAATAATGGTTTTTATGCAATCTTGTTCATCCAATAGGTGTGTTTGTGTCATTGGACGAACATTTAGGTCATTTTCGTCCTCCCTAGGCTTATTCTTGTCCAATTAAGGTTTTTAACCAATCTTGTGCATTTAATAAGTTCATTTGTGTCATTAGACGAACATTTAGGTCATTTTCGTCCTCTCTAGGCTTATTCTTGTCCAATTAGGGTTTTTAACCAATCGTGTGCATCCAATAAGTTGATTTGTGTCATTGGATGAACATTTTAGTCATTTTCGTCTTCCCAAGGCTTATTCTTGTCCAATTAGGGTTTTTAACCAATCTTGTGCATCCAATAGGTGTGTTTGTGTCATTGGATAAACATTTAGGTCATTTTCGTCCTCCCTAGTCTTATTCTTGTCCAATTAGGGTTTTTATGTAATCTTTTGCATTCAATAGGTGTGTTGTGTCATTGGACGAACATTTCGGTCATTTTCGTCCTCCCTAGGCTTATTCTTGTCCAATTAGGGTTTTTAACCAATCTTGTGCATCCAATAAGTTCATTTGTGTCATGGGATGACCATTTAGGTCATTTTCGTCCTCCCTAGGCTTATTCTTGTCCAATTAGGGTTTTTAACCAAACTTGTGCATCCAATAAGTTCGTTTGTGTCATTGGATGAACATTTAGGTTATTTTCGTCCTCCCTAGTCGTATTCCTGTCCAATCAGGGTTTTTATGCAATCTTGTGCATCCAATAGGTTTGTTTGTGTCATTGGACGAACATTTAGGACATTTTCGTCCTCCCTAGGCTTATTCTTGTCCAATAAGGGTTTTAACCAATCTTGTGCATCCAATAGGTGTGTTTGTGTTATTGGAGGAACATTTAGGTCATTTTCATCCTCCCTAGTCTTATTCTTGTCCAATTAGGGTTATTAACCAACCTTGTGCATCCAATAAGTTCATTTGTGTCATTGGAGGAACATTTAGGTCATTTTTGTCCTCCCTACTCTTATTCTTGTCCAATTATGGTTTTTATGCAATCTTGTGCATCCAATAGGTGTGTTTGTGTCATTGGACGAACATTTAGGTCATTTTCGTCCTCCCTAGGCTTATTCTTCTCCAATTAAGGTTTTTAACCAATCTTGTGCATCCAATAAGTTCATTAGTGTAATTAGACGAACATTTAGGTCATTTTCGTCCTCTCTAGGCTTATTCTTGTCCAATTAGGGTTTTTAACCAATCGTGTGCATCCAATAAGTTGATTTGTGTCATTGGATGAACATTTTAGTCATTTTCGTCTTCCCAAGGCTTATTCTTGTCCAATTAGGGTTTTTAACCAATCTTGTGCATCCAATAGGTGTGTTTGTGTCATTGGATAAACATTTAGGTCATTTTCGTCCTCCCTAGTCTTATTCTTGTCCAATTAGGGTTTTTATGTAATCTTTTGCATTCAATAGGTGTGTTGTGTCATTGGACGAACATTTCGGTCATTTTCGTCCTCCCTAGGCTTATTCTTGTCCAATTAGGGTTTTTAACCAATCTTGTGCATCCAATAAGTTCATTTGTGTCATTGGATGACCATTTAGGTCATTTTCGTCCTCCCTAGGCTTATTCTTGTCCAATTAGGGTTTTTAACCAATCTTGTGCATCCAATAAGTTCGTTTGTGTCATTGGATGAACGTTTAGGTTATTTTCGTCCTCCCTAGTCTTATTATTGTCCAATTAGGGTTTTTATGTCATCTTTTGCATTCAATAGGTGTGTTGTGTCATTGGACGAACATTTAGGACATTTTCGTCCTCCCTAGGCTTATTCTTGTCCAATTAGGGTTATTAACCAACCTTGTGCATCCAATAAGTTCATTTGTGTCATTGGTTGAACATTTAGGTCATTTTCGTCCTCCCTATGCTTATTCTTGTCCAATTAGGGTTATTAACCAACCTTGTGCATCCAATAAGTTCATTTGTGTCATTGGAGGAACATTTAGGTCATTTTCGTCCTCCCTAGTCTTATTCTTGTCCAATTAGGGTTTTTATGCAATCTTGTGCATCAAATAGGTGTGTTTGTGTCATTGGACGAACATTTAGGTCATTTTCGTCTTCCCTAGGCTTATTCTTGTCCAATTAGGGTTTTTAACCAATCTTGTGCATCCAATAAGTTCATTTGTGTCATTGGATGAACATTTAGGTCATTTTCGTCCTCCCTAGTCTTATTTTTGTCCAATTAGGGTTTTTATGCAATCTTGTGCTTCCAATAGGTGTGTTTGTGTCATTGGACGAACATTTTGGTCATTTTCGTCCTCCCTAGTCTTATTCTTGTCCAATTAGGGTTTTTATTCACTCTTGTGCATCCAATAGGTGTGTTTGTGTCATTGGAGGAACATTTTGGTCTTTTTCGTCCTCCCTAGGCTTATTCTTGTCCAATTAGGGTTATTAACCAACCTTGTGCATCCAATAAGTTCATTTGTGTCATTGGAGGAACATTTAGGTCATTTTTGTCCTCCCTAGTCTTATTCTTGTCCAATTAGGGTTTTTATGCAATCTTGTGCATCCAATAGGTGTGTTTGTGTCATTGGACGAACATTTAGGCCATTTTCGTCCTCCCTAGGCTTATTCTTCTCCAATTAAGGTTTTTAACCAATCTTGTGCATCCAATAAGTTCATTTGTGTCATTAGACGAACATTTAGGTCATTTTCGTCCTCTCCAGGCTTATTCTTGTCCAATTAGGGTTTTTAACCAATCGTGTGCATCCAATAAGTTGATTTGTGTCATTGGATGAACATTTTAGTTATTTTCGTCTTCCCAAGGCTTATTCTTGTCCAATTAGGGTTTTTAACCAATCTTGTGCATCCAATAGGTGTGTTTGTGTCATTGGATAAACATTTAGGTCATTTTCGTCCTCCCTAGTCTTATTCTTGTCCAATTAGGGTTTTTATGTAATCTTTTGCATTCAATAGGTGTGTTGTGTCATTGGACGAATATTTCGGTCATTTTCGTCCTCCCTAGGCTTATTCTTGTCCAATTAGGGTTTTTAACCAATCTTGTGCATCCAATAAGTTCATTTGTGTCATTGGATGACCATTTAGGTCATTTTCGTCCTCCCTAGGCTTATTCTTGTCCAATTAGGGTTTTTAACCAATCTTGTGCATCCAATAAGTTCGTTTGTGTCATTGGATGAACATTTAGGTTATTTTCGTCCTCCCTAGTCTTATTCTTGTCCAATTAGGGTTTTTATGTCATCTTTTGCATTCAATAGGTGTGTTGTGTCATTTGACGAACATTTAGGACATTTTCGTCCTCCCTAGGCTTATTCTTGTCCAATTAGGGTTATTAACCAACCTTGTGCATCCAATAAGTTCATTTGTGTCATTGGTTGAACATTTAGGTCATTTTCGTCCTCCCTATGCTTATTCTTGTCCAATTAGGGTTATTAACCAACCTTGTGCATCCAATAAGTTCATTTGTGTCATTGGAGGAACATTTAGGTCATTTTCGTCCTCCCTAGGCTTATTCTTGTCCAATTAGGGTTATTAACCAACCTTGTGCATCCAATAAGTTCATTTGTGTCATTGGAGGAACATTTAGGTCATTTTCGTCCTCCCTAGTCTTATTCTTGTCCAATTAGGGTTTTTATGCAATCTTGTGCATCAAATAGGTGTGTTTGTGTCATTGGACGAACATTTAGGTCATTTTCGTCCTCCCTAGGCTTATTCTTGTCCAATTAAGGTTTTTAACCAATCTTGTGCATCCAATAACTTCATTTGTTTCATTAGACGAACATTTAGGTCATTTTCGTCCTCTCTAGGCTTATTCTTGTCCAATTAGGGTTTTTAACCAATCGTGTGCATCCAATAAGTTGATTTGTGTCATTGGATGAACATTTAAGTCATTTTCGTCTTCCCAAGGCTTATTCTTGTCCAATTAGGGTTTTTAACCAATCTTGTGCATCGAATAGGTGTGTTTGTGTCATTGGATAAACATTTAGGTCATTTTCATCCTCCCTAGTCTTATTCTTGTCCAATTAGGGTTTTTATGTAATCTTTTGCATTCAATAGGTGTGTTTGTGTCATTGGACGAACATTTAGGACATTTTCGTCCTCCCTAGGCTTATTCTTGTCCAATTAAGGTTTTTAACCAATCTTGTGCATCCAATAAGTTCATTTGTGTCATTAGACGAACATTTAGGTCATTTTCGTCCTCCCTAGGCTTATTCTTGTCCAATTAGGGTTTTTAACCAATCGTGTGCATCCAATAAGTTGATTTGTGTCATTGGATGAACATTTAGGTCATTTTCGTCCTCCCTAGTCTTATTTTTGTCCAATTAGGGTTTTTAACCAATCTTGTGCATCCAATAGGTTTGTTTGTGTCATTGGACGAACATTTAGGACATTTTCGTCCTCCCTAGGCTTATTCTTGTCCAATAAGGGTTTTTAACCAATCTAGTGCATCCAATAGGTGTGTTTGTGTTATTGGAGGAACATTTAGGTCATTTTCATCCTCCCTAGTCTTATTCTTGTCCAATTAGGGTTATTAACCAACCTTGTGCATCCAATAAGTTCATTTGTGTCATTGGAGGAACATTTAGGTCATTTTTGTCCTCCCTACTCTTATTCTTGTCCAATAATGGTTTTTATGCAATCTTGTTCATCCAATAGGTGTGTTTGTGTCATTGGACGAACATTTAGGTCATTTTCGTCCTCCCTAGGCTTATTCTTGTCCAATTAAGGTTTTTAACCAATCTTGTGCATCCAATAAGTTCATTTGTGTCATTAGACGAACATTTAGGTCATTTTCGTCCTCTCTAGGCTTATTCTTGTCCAATTAGGGTTTTTAACCAATCGTGTGCATCCAATAAGTTGATTTGTGTCATTGGATGAACATTTTAGTCATTTTCGTCTTCCCAAGGCTTATTCTTGTCCAATTAGGGTTTTTAACCAATCTTGGGCATCCAATAGGTGTGTTTGTGTCATTGGATAAACATTTAGGTCATTTTCGTCCTCCCTAGTCTTATTCTTGTCCAATTAGGGTTTTTATGTAATCTTTTGCATTCAATAGGTGTGTTGTGTCATTGGACGAACATTTCGGTCATTTTCGTCCTCCCTAGGCTTATTCTTGTCCAATTAGGGTTTTTAACCAATCTTGTGCATCCAATAAGTTCATTTGTGTCATTGGATGACCATTTAGGTCATTTTCGTCCTCCCTAGGCTTATTCTTGTCCAATTAGGGTTTTTAACCAATCTTGTGCATCCAATAAGTTCGTTTGTGTCATTGGATGAACATTTAGGTCATTTTCGTCCTCCCTAGTCTTATTCTTGTCCAATTAGGGTTTTAAGCAATCTTGTGCATCCAATATGTGGGTTTGTGTCATTGGATGAACGTTTAGGTCATTTTCGTCCTCCCTATGCTTATTCTTGTCCAATTAGGGTTTTTGACCAATCTTGTGCATCCAATAAGTTCATTTGTGTCATTGGATGAACATTTAGGTCATTTTCGTCCTCCCTAGTCTTATTCTTGTCCAATTAGGGTTTTTATGCAATCTTGTGCATCCAATAGGTGTGTTTGTGTCATTGGAGGAACATTTAGGTCATTTTCGTCCTCCCTAGTCTTATTCTTGTCCAATTAGGGATTTTATGCGATCTTGTGCATCCAATAGGTGTGTTTGTGTCATTGGAAGAACATTTAGGTCATTTTCGTCCTCCCTAGGCTTATTCTTGTCCAATTAGGGTTTTTAACCAATCTTGTGCATCCAATAAGTTCATTTGTGTCATTGGATGAACATTTAGGTCATTTTCGTCCTCCCTAGGCTTATTCTTGTCGAATTAGGGTTTTCAACCAATCTTGTGCATCCAATAAGTTCATTTGTGTCATTGGATGAACATTTAGGTCATTTTCGTCTTTCCTAGGCTTATTCTTGTCCAATTAGGGTTTTTAACCCTTCTTGTGCATCCAATAAGTTCATTTGTGTCATTGGATGAACATTTAGGTCATTTTCGTCCTCCCTAGTCTTATTCTTGTCCAATTAGGGTTTTTATGCAATCTTGTGCATCCAATATGTGTGTTTGTGTCATTGGATGAACATTTAGGTCATTTTCGTCCTCCCTAGGCTTATTCTTGTCCAATTAGGGTTTTTAACCAATCTTGTGCATCCAATAAGTTCATTTGTGTCATTGGATGAACATTTAGGTCATTTTCGTCCTCCCTAGGCTTATTCTTGTCCAATTAGGGGTTTTAACCAATCTTGTGCATCCAATAAGTTCATTTGTGTCATTGGATTAACATTTAGGTCATTTTCGTCCTCCCTAGGCTTATTCTTGTCCAATTAGGGTTTTTAACCAATCTTGTGCATCCAATAGGTGTCTTTGTGTCATTGCATGAACATTTAGGTCATTTTCGTCCTCCCTAGGCTTATTCTTGTCCAATTAGGGTTTTTAACCAATCTTGTGCATCCAATAAGTTCATTTGTGTCATTGGATGAACATTTAGGTCATTTTCGTCCTCCCTAGGCTTATTCTTGTCCAATTAGGGTTTTTAACCAATCTAGTGCATACAATAAGTTCATTTGTGTCATTGGATGAACATTTAGGTCATTTTCGTCCTCCCTAGGCTTATTCTTGTCCAATTAGGGTTTTTAACCAATCTTGTGCATCCAATAAGTTCATTTGTGTCATTGGATGAACATTTAGGTCATTTTCGTCCTCCCTAGGCTTATTCTTGTCCAATTATGGTTTTTTACCAATCTTGTGCATCCAATAAGTTCATTTGTGTCATTGGACGAACATTTAGGTCATTTTCGTCCTCCCTAGGCTTATTCTTGTCCAATTAGGGTTTTTAACCAATCTTGTGCATCCAATAAGTTCATTTGTGTCATTGGATGAACATTTAGGTCATTTTCGTCCTCCCTAGGCTTATTCTGGTCCAATTAGGGTTTTTAACCAATCTTGTGCATCCAATAAGTTCATTTGTGTCATTGGATCAACATTTAGGTCATTTTCTTCCTCCCTAGGCTTATTCTTGTCCAATTAGGGTTTTTAACCAATCTTGAGCATCCAATAAGTTCATTTGTGACATTGGATGAACATTTAGGTCATTTTCGTCCTCCCTAGGCTTATTCTTGTCCAATTAGGGTTTTTAACCAATCTTGTGCATCCAATAAGTTCATTTGTGTCATTGGATGAACATTTAGGTCATTTTCGTCCTCCCTAGGCTTATTCTTGTCCAATTAGGGTTTTAAACCAATCTTGTGCATCCGATAAATTCATCTGTGTCATTGGATGAACATTTAGGTCATTTTTGTCCTCCCTAGTCTTATTCTTGTCGAATTAGGGTTTTTATGCAATCTTGTGCATCCAATAGGTGTGTTTGTGTCATTGGAGGAACATTTAGGTCATTTTCGTCCTCCCTAGTCTTATTCTTGTCCAATTAGAGTTTTTATGCAATCTTGTGCATCCAATAGGTGTGTTTGTGTCATTGGAGGAACATTTAGGTCATTTTCGTCCTTCCTAGTCTTATTCTTGTTGAATTAGGGTTTTTATACAATCTTGTGCATCCAATAGGTGTGTTTGTCTCATTGGAGGAACATTTAGGTCATCTTCGTCCTCCCTAGGCTTATTCTTGTCCAATTAGGGTTTTTAACCAATCTTGTGCATCCAATAAGTTCATTTGTGTCATTGGATGAACATTTA
Source organism: Cicer pinnatifidum (assembly GCA_037974775.1). Taxonomy (NCBI): domain Eukaryota; kingdom Viridiplantae; phylum Streptophyta; class Magnoliopsida; order Fabales; family Fabaceae; genus Cicer; species Cicer pinnatifidum. The sequence goes on along the minus strand of JBBPBR010000127.1, from coordinate 125,582 downwards.
GGTCATTTTCGTCCTCCCTAGTCTTATTCTTGTCCACTTAGGGTTTTTATGCAATCTTGTGCATCCAATAGGTGTGTTTGTGTCATTGGAGGAACATTTAGGTCATTTTCATCCTCCCTAGTCTTATTCTTGTCCAATTAGGGTTTTTATGCAATCTTGTGCATCCAATATGTGTGTTTGTGTCATTGGACGAACATTTAGGTCATTTTCGTCCTCCCTAGTCTTATTCTTGTCCAATTAGGGTTTTTATTCACTCTTGTGCATCCAATAAGTTCATTTGTGTCATTGGAGGAACATTTAGGTCATTTTTGTCCTCCCTAGTCTTATTCTTGTCCAATTAGGGTTTTTATGCAATCTTGTGCATCCGATAGGTGTTTTTGTGTCATTGGACGAACATTTAGGGCATTTTCGTGCTCCCTAGGCTTATTCTTGTCCAATTAAGGTTTTTAACCAATCTTGTGCATCCAATAAGTTCATTTGTGTCATTAGACGAACATTTAGGTCATTTTCGTCCTCTCTAGGCTTATTCTTGTCCAATTAGGGTTTTTAACCAATCGTGTGCATCCAATAAGTTGATTTGTGTCATTGGATGAACATTTAAGTCATTTTCGTCTTCCCAAGGCTTATTCTTGTCCAATTAGGGTTTTTAACCAATCTTGTGCATCCAATAGGTGTGTTTGTGTCATTGGATAAACATTTAGGTCATTTTCGTCCTCCCTAGTCTTATTCTTGTCCAATTAGTGTTTTTATGCAATCTTGTGCATCCAATAGGTTTGTTTGTGTCATTGGACGAACATTTAGGACATTTTCGTCCTCCCTAGGCTTATTCTTGTCCAATTAGGGTTTTTAACAAATGATGTGCATCCAATAAGTTGATTTGTGTCATTGGATGAACATTTAGGTCATTGTCGTCCTCCCTAGGCTTATTCTTGTCCAATTAGGGTTATTACCCAACCTTGTGCATCCAATAAGTTCATTTGTGTCATTGGAGGAACATTTAGGTCATTTTCGTCCTCCCTAGTCTTATTCTTGTCCAATTAGGGTTTTTATGCAATCTTGTGCATCAAATAGGTGTGTTTGTGTCATTGGACGAACATTTTGGTCATTTTCGTCCTCCCTAGTCTTATTCTTGTCCAATTAGGGTTTTTAACCAATCGTGTGCATCCAATAAGTTGATTTGTGTCATTGGATGAACATTTAAGTCATTTTCGTCTTCCCAAGGCTTATTCTTGTCCAATTAGGGTTTTTAACCAATCTTGTGCATCGAATAGGTGTGTTTGTGTCATTGGATAAACATTTAGGTCATTTTCATCCTCCCTAGTCTTATTCTTGTCCAATTAGGGTTTTTATGTAATCTTTTGCATTCAATAGGTGTGTTTGTGTCATTGGACGAACATTTAGGTCATTTTCGTCCTCCCTAGGCTTATTCTTGTCCAATAAGGGTTTTTAACCAATCTTGTGCATCGAATAGGTGTGTTTGTGTCATTGGAGGAACATTTAGGTCATTTTCATCCTCCCTAGTCTTATTCTTGTCCAATTAGGGTTTTTATGCAATCTTGTGCATCCAATATGTGTGTTTGTGTCATTGGACGAACATTTAGGTCATTTTCGTCCTCCCTAGTCTTATTCTTGTCCAATTAGGGTTTTTATTCACTCTTGTGCATCCAATAAGTTCATTTGTGTCATTGGAGGAACATTTAGGTCATTTTTGTCCTCCCTAGTCTTATTCTTGTCCAATTAGGGTTTTTATGCAATCTTGTGCATCCGATAGGTGTGTTTGTGTCATTGGACGAACATTTAGGGCATTTTCGTGCTCCCTAGGCTTATTCTTGTCCAATTAAGGTTTTTAACCAATCTTGTGCATCCAATAAGTTCATTTGTGTCATTAGACGAACATTTAGGTCATTTTCGTCCTCTCTAGGCTTATTCTTGTCCAATTAGGGTTTTTAACCAATCGTGTGCATCCAATAAGTTGATTTGTGTCATTGGATGAACATTTAAGTCATTTTCGTCTTCCCAAGGCTTATTCTTGTCCAATTAGGGTTTTTAACCAATCTTGTGCATCGAATAGGTGTGTTTGTGTCATTGGATGAACATTTAGGTCATTTTCATCCTCCCTAGTCTTATTCTTGTCCAATTAGGGTTTTTATGTAATCTTTTGCATTCAATAGGTGTGTTTGTGTCATTGGACGAACATTTAGGACATTTTCGTCCTCCCTAGGCTTATTCTTGTCCAATAAGGGTTTTTAACCAATCTTGTGCATCGAATAGGTGTGTTTGTGTCATTGGAGGAACATTTAGGTCATTTTCATCCTCCCTAGTCTTATTCTTGTCCAATTAGGGTTTTTATGCAATCTTGTGCATCCAATATGTGTGTTTGTGTCATTGGACGAACATTTAGGTCATTTTCGTCCTCCCTAGTCTTATTCTTGTCCAATTAGGGTTTTTATTCACTCTTGTGCATCCAATAAGTTCATTTGTGTCATTGGAGGAACATTTAGGTCATTTTTGTCCTCCCTAGTCTTATTCTTGTCCAATTAGGGTTTTTATGCAATCTTGTGCATCCGATAGGTGTGTTTGTGTCATTGGACGAACATTTAGGGCATTTTCGTCCTCCCTAGGCTTATTCTTGTCCAATTAAGGTTTTTAACCAATCTTGTGCATCCAATAAGTTCATTTGTGTCATTAGACGAACATTTAGGTCATTTTCGTCCTCTCTAGGCTTATTCTTGTCCATTTAGGGTTTTTAACCAATCGTGTGCGTCCAATAAGTTGATTTGTGTCATTGGATGAACATTTAAGTCATTTTCGTCTTCCAAAGGCTTATTCTTGTCCAATTAGGGTTTTTAACCAATCTTGTGCATCCAATAGGTGTGTTTGTGTCATTGGATAAACATTTAGGTCATTTTCGTCCTCCCTAGTCTTATTCTTGTCCAATTAGGGTTTTTATGCAATCTTGTGCATCCAATAGGTTTGTTTGTGTCATTGGACGAACATTTAGGACATTTTCGTCCTCCCTAGGCTTATTCTTGTCCAATTAGGGTTTTTAACAAATGATGTGCATCCAATAAGTTGATTTGTGTCATTGGATGAACATTTAGGTCATTGTCGTCCTCCCTAGGCTTATTCTTGTCCAATTAGGGTTATTAACCAACCTTGTGCATCCAATAAGTTCATTTGTGTCATTGGAGGAACGTTTAGGTCATTTTCGTCCTCCCTAGTCTTATTCTTGTCCAATTAGGGTTTTTTTGCAATCTTGTGCATCAAATAGGTGTGTTTGTGTCATTGGACGAACATTTAGGTCATTTTCGTCCTCCCTAGGCTTATTCTTGTCCAATTAGGGTTTTTAACCAATCTTGTGCATCCAATAAGTTCATTTGTGTCATTGGATGAACATTTAGGTCATTTTCGTCCTCCCTAAGCATATTTTTGTCCAATTAGGGTTTTTATGCAATCTTGTGCATCCAATAGGTGTGTTTGTGTCATTGGACGAACATTTTGGTCATTTTCGTCCTCCCTAGTCTTATTCTTGTCCAATTAGGGTTTTTATTCACTCTTGTACATCCAATAGGTGTGTTTGTGTCATTGGAGGAACATTTAGGTCATTTTCGTCCTCCCTAGGCTTATTCTTGTCCAATTAGGGTTATTAACCAACCTTGTGCATCCAATAAGTTCATTTGTGTCACTGGAGGAACATTTAGGTCATTTTTGTCCTGCCTAGTCTTATTCTTGTCCAATTAGGGTTTTTATGCAATCTTGTGCATCCAATAGGTGTGTTTGTGTCATTGGACGAACATTTAGGTCATTTTCGTCCTCCCTAGGCTTATTCTTGTCCAATTAAGGTTTTTAACCAATCTTGTGCATCCAATAAGTTCATTTGTGTCATTAGACGAACATTTAGGTCATTTTCGTCCTCCCTAGGCTTATTCTTGTCCAATTAGGGTTTTTAACCAATCGTGTGCATCCAATAAGTTGATTTGTGTCATTGGATGAACATTTAAGTCATTTTCGTCTTCCCAAGGCTTATTCTTGTCCAATTAGGGTTTTTAACCAATCTTGTGCATCCAATAGGTGTGTTTGTGTCATTGGATAAACATTTAGGTCATTTTCGTCCTCCCTAGGCTTATTCTTGTCCAATTAGGGTTTTTAACAAATCTTGTGCATCCAATAAGTTCATTTGTGTCATTGGATGAACATTTAGGTCATTTTCGTCCTCCCTAGACTTATTCTTGTCGAATTAGGGTTTTTATGCAATCTTGTGCATCCAATAGGTGTGTTTGTGTCATTGGAGGAACATTTAGGTCATTTTCGTCCTCCCTAGTCTTATTCTTGTCCAATTAGGGTTTTTATGCAATCTTGTGCATCCAATAGGTGTGTTTGTGTCATTGGACGAACATTTAGGTCATTTTCGTCCTCCCTAGGCTTATTCTTGTCCAATTAGGGTTTTTAACCAATCTTGTGCATCCAATAAGTTCATTTGTGTCATTGGATGAACATTTAGGTCATTTTCGTCCCCCCTAGTCTTATTCTTGTCCAATTAGGGTTTTAAGCAATCTTGTGCATCCAATATGTGTGTTTGTGTCATTGGATGAACATTTAGGTCATTTTCGTCCTCCCTATGCTTATTCTTGTCCAATTAGGGTTTTTATCCAATCTTGTGCATACAATAAGTTCATTTGTGTCATTGGATGAACATTTATGTCATTTTCGTCCTCCCTAGTCTTATTCTTGTCCAATTAGGGTTTTTATGCAATCTTGTGCATCCAATAGGTGTGTTTGTGTCATTGGAGGAACATTTAGGTCATTTTCGTCCTCCCTAGTCTTATTCTTGTCCAATTAGGGTTTTTATGCAATCTTGTGCATCCAATAGGTGTGTTTGTGTCATTGGACGAACATTTAGGTCATTTTCGTCCTCCCTAGGCTTATTCTTGTCCAATTAGGGTTTTTAACCAATCTTGTGCATCCAATAAGTTCATTTGTGTCATTGGATGAACATTTAGGTCATTTTCGTCATCCCTAGTCTTATTCTTGTCCAATTCGGGTTTTAAGCAATCTAGTGCATCCAATATGTGTGTTTGTGTCATTGGATGAACATTTAGGTCATTTTCGTCCTCCCTATGCTTATTCTTGTCCAATTAGGGTTTTTAACCAATCTTGTGCATCCAATAAGTTCATTTGTGTCATTGGATGAACATTTAGGTCATTTTCGTCCTCCCTAGGCTTGTTCTTGTCCAATTAGGGTTTTTAACCAACCTTGTGCATCCAATAAGTTCATTTGTGTCATTGGTGGAACATTTAAGTCATTTATGTCCTCCCTAGTCTTATTCTTGTCCAATTAGGGTTTTTATGCAATCTTGTGCATCCAATAGGTGTGTTTGTGTCATTGGACGAACATTTAGGTCATTTTCGTCCTCCCTACTCTTATTCTTGTCCAATTAGGGTTTTTATACAATCTTGTGCATCCAATAGGTGTGTTTGTGTCATTGGACGAACATTTAGGTCATTTTCGTCCTCCCTAGGCTTATTCTTGTCCAATTAGGGTTTTTAACCAATCTTGTGCATCCAATAAGTTCATTTGTGTCATTGGATGAACATTTAGGTCATTTTCGTCCTCCCTAGGCTTATTCTTGTCCAATTAGGGTTTTTAACCAATCTTGTGCATCCAATAAGTTCATTTGTGTCATTGGATGAACATTTTGGTCATTTTCGTCCTCCCTAGGCTTATTCTTTTCCAATTAGGGTTTTGATGCAATCTTGTGCATCCAATAGGTGTGTTTGTGTCCTTGGACGAACATTTAGGTCATTTTCGTCCTCCCTAGTCTTATTCTTGTCCAATTAGGGTTTTTATGCAATCTTGTGCATCCAATAGGTGTGTTTGTGTCATTGGAGGAACATTTAGGTCATTTTCGTCCTCCCTAGTCTTATTAATGTCCAATTAGGGTTTTTATGCAATCTTGTGCATCCAATAGGTGTGTTTGTGTCATTGGACGAACATTTAGGTCATTTTCGTCCTCCCTAGGCTTATTCTTGTCCAATTAGGGTTTTTAACCAATCTTGTGCATCCAATAAGTTCATTTGTGTCATTGGATGAACATTTAGGTCATTTTCGTCCTCCCTAGTCTTATTCTTGTCCAATTAGGGTTTTAAGCAATCTTGTGCATCCAATATGTGGGTTTGTGTCATTGGATGAACGTTTAGGTCATTTTCGTCCTCTCTATGCTTATTCTTGTCCAATTAGGGTTTTTAACCAATCTTGTGCATCCAATAAGTTCATTTGTGTCATTGGACGAACATTTAGGTCATTTTCGTCCTTCCTAGTCTTATTCTTGTCCAATTAGGGTTTTTATGCAATCTTGTGCATCCAATAGGTGTGTTTGTGTCATTGGACGAACATTTAGGTCATTTTCGTCCTCCCTAGGCTTATTCTTGTCCAATTAGGGTTTTTAACCAATCTTGTGCATCCAATAAGTTCATTTGTGTCATTGGATGAACATTTAGGTCATTTTCGTCCTCCCTAGTCTTATTCTTTTCCAATTAGGGTTTTTATGCAATCTTGAGCATCCAATAGGTGTGTTTGTGTCATTGGACGAACATTTAGGTCATTTTCGTCCTCCCTAGGCTTATTCTTGTCCAATTAGGGTTTTTAACCAATCTTGTGCATCCAATAAGTTCATTTGTGTCATTGGATGAACATTTAGGTCATTTTCTTCTTCCCTAGGCTTATTCTTGTCCAATTAGGGTTTTTAACCAATCTTGTGCATCCAATAGGTGTGTTTGTGTCATTGGATAAACATTTAGGTCATTTTCGTCCTCCCTAGTCTTATTCTTGTCCAATTAGGGTTTTTATGTAATCTTTTGCATTCAATAGGTGTGTTGTGTCATTGGACGAACATTTCGGTCATTTTCGTCCTCCCTAGGCTTATTCTTGTCCAATTAGGGTTTTTAACCAATCTTGTGCATCCAATAAGTTCATTTGTGTCATTGGATGACCATTTAGGTCATTTTCGTCCTCCCTAGGCTTATTCTTGTCCAATTAGGGTTTTTAACCAATCGTGTGCATCCAATAAGTTGATTTGTGTCATTGGATGAACATTTTAGTCATTTTCGTCTTCCCAAGGCTTATTCTTGTCCAATTAGGGTTTTTAACCAATCTTGTGCATCCAATAGGTGTGTTTGTGTCATTGGATAAACATTTAGGTCATTTTCGTCCTCCCTAGTCTTATTCTTGTCCAATTAGGGTTTTTATGTAATCTTTTGCATTCAATAGGTGTGTTGTGTCATTGGACGAACATTTCGGTCATTTTCGTCCTCCCTAGGCTTATTCTTGTCCAATTAGGGTTTTTAACCAATCTTGTGCATCCAATAAGTTCATTTGTGTCATGGGATGACCATTTAGGTCATTTTCGTCCTCCCTAGGCTTATTCTTGTCCAATTAGGGTTTTTAACCAAACTTGTGCATCCAATAAGTTCGTTTGTGTCATTGGATGAACATTTAGGTTATTTTCGTCCTCCCTAGTCTTATTCTTGTCCAATTAGGGTTTTTATGCAATCTTGTGCATCCAATAGGTTTGTTTGTGTCATTGGACGAACATTTAGGACATTTTCGTCCTCCCTAGGCTTATTCTTGTCCAATAAGGGTTTTTAACCAATCTTGTGCATCCAATAGGTGTGTTTGTTTCATTGGAGGAACATTTAGGTCATTTTCATCCTCCCTAGTCTTATTCTTGTCCAATTAGGGTTTTTATGCAATCTTGTGCATCCAATATGTGTGTATGTGTGTTTGTGTCATTGGACGAACATTTAGGTCATTTTCGTCCTCCCTAGTCTTATTCTTGTCCAATTAGGGTTTTTATTCACTCTTGTGCATCCAATAAGTTCATTTGTGTCATTGGAGGAACATTTAGGTCATTTTTGTCCTCCCTAGTCTTATTCTTGTCCAATTAGGGTTTTTATGCAATCTTGTGCATCCGATAGGTGTGTTTGTGTCATTGGACGAACATTTAGGGCATTTTCGTCCTCCCTAGGCTTATTCTTGTCCAATTAAGGTTTTTAACCAATCTTGTGCATCCAATAAGTTCATTTGTGTCATTAGACGAACATTTAGGTCATTTTCGTCCTCTCTAGGCTTATTCTTGTCCAATTAGGGTTTTTAACCAATCGTGTGCATCCAATAAGTTGATTTGTGTCATTGGATGAACATTTAAGTCATTTTCGTCTTCCCAAGGCTTATTCTTGTCCAATTAGGGTTTTTAACCAATCTTGTGCATCGAATAGGTGTGTTTGTGTCATTGGATGAACATTTAGGTCATTTTCATCCTCCCTAGTCTTATTCTTGTCCAATTAGGGTTTTTATGTAATCTTTTGCATTCAATAGGTGTGTTTGTGTCATTGGACGAACATTTAGGACATTTTCGTCCTCCCTAGGCTTATTCTTGTCCAATAAGGGTTTTTAACCAATCTTGTGCATCGAATAGGTGTGTTTGTGTCATTGGAGGAACATTTAGGTCATTTTCATCCTCCCTAGTCTTATTCTTGTCCAATTAGGGTTTTTATGCAATCTTGTGCATCCAATATGTGTGTTTGTGTCATTGGACGAACATTTAGGTCATTTTCGTCCTCCCTAGTCTTATTCTTGTCCAATTAGGGTTTTTATTCACTCTTGTGCATCCAATAAGTTCATTTGTGTCATTGGAGGAACATTTAGGTCATTTTTGTCCTCCCTAGTCTTATTCTTGTCCAATTAGGGTTTTTATGCAATCTTGTGCATCCGATAGGTGTTTTTGTGTCATTGGACGAACATTTAGGGCATTTTCGTGCTCCCTAGGCTTATTCTTGTCCAATTAAGGTTTTTAACCAATCTTGTGCATCCAATAAGTTCATTTGTGTCATTAGACGAACATTTAGGTCATTTTCGTCCTCTCTAGGCTTATTCTTGTCCAATTAGGGTTTTTAACCAATCGTGTGCATCCAATAAGTTGATTTGTGTCATTGGATGAACATTTAAGTCATTTTCGTCTTCCCAAGGCTTATTCTTGTCCAATTAGGGTTTTTAACCAATCTTGTGCATCCAATAGGTGTGTTTGTGTCATTGGATAAACATTTAGGTCATTTTCGTCCTCCCTAGTCTTATTCTTGTCCAATTAGTGTTTTTATGCAATCTTGTGCATCCAATAGGTTTGTTTGTGTCATTGGACGAACATTTAGGACATTTTCGTCCTCCCTAGGCTTATTCTTGTCCAATTAGGGTTTTTAACAAATGATGTGCATCCAATAAGTTGATTTGTGTCATTGGATGAACATTTAGGTCATTGTCGTCCTCCCTAGGCTTATTCTTGTCCAATTAGGGTTATTACCCAACCTTGTGCATCCAATAAGTTCATTTGTGTCATTGGAGGAACATTTAGGTCATTTTCGTCCTCCCTAGTCTTATTCTTGTCCAATTAGGGTTTTTATGCAATCTTGTGCATCAAATAGGTGTGTTTGTGTCATTGGACGAACATTTTGGTCATTTTCGTCCTCCCTAGTCTTATTCTTGTCCAATTAGGGTTTTTAACCAATCGTGTGCATCCAATAAGTTGATTTGTGTCATTGGATGAACATTTAAGTCATTTTCGTCTTCCCAAGGCTTATTCTTGTCCAATTAGGGTTTTTAACCAATCTTGTGCATCGAATAGGTGTGTTTGTGTCATTGGATAACCATTTAGGTCATTTTCATCCTCCCTAGTCTTATTCTTGTCCAATTAGGGTTTTTATGTAATCTTTTGCATTCAATAGGTGTGTTGCGTCATTGGACGAACATTTCGGTCATTTTCGTCCTCCCTAGGCTTATTCTTGTCCAATTAGGGTTTTTAACCAATCTTGTGCATCCAATAAGTTCATTTGTGTCATTGGATGAACATTTAGGTCATTTTCGTCCTCCCTAGTCTTATTTTTGTCCAATTAGGGTTTTTATGCAATCTTGTGCGTCCAATAGGTGTGTTTGTGTCATTGGACGAACATTTTGGTCATTTTCGTCCTCCCTAGTCTTATTCTTGTCCAATTAGGGTTTTTATTCACTCTTGTGCATCCAATAGGTGTGTTTGTGTCATTGGAGGAACATTTAGGTCATTTTCGTCCTCCCTAGGCTTATTCTTGTCCAATTAGGGTTATTAACCAACCTTGTGCATCCAATAAGTTCATTTGTGTCATTGGAGGAACATTTAGGTCATTTTTGTCCTCCCTAGTCTTATTCTTGTCCAATTAGGGTTTTTATGCAATCTTGTGCATCCAATAGGTGTGTTTGTGTCATTGGACGAACATTTAGGTCATTTTCGTCTTCCCTAGGCTTATTCTTGTCCAATTAGGGTTTTTAACAAATCTTGTGCATCCAATAGGTGTGTTTGTGTCATTGGAGGAACATTTAGGTCATTTTCGTCCTCCCTAGTCTTATTCTTGTCCAATTAGGGTTTTTATGCAATCTTGTGCATCCAATAGGTGTGTTTGTGTCATTGGACGAACATTTAGGTCATTTTCGTCCTCCCTAGGCTTATTCTTGTCCAATTAGGGTTTTTAACCAACCTCGTGCATCCAATAAGTTCATTTGTGTCATTGGATGAACATTTAGGTCATTTTCGTCCTCCCTAGGATTATTCTTGTCCAATTAGGGTTTTTAACCAATCTTGTGCATCCAATAAGTTCATTTGTGTCATTGGATGAACATTTAGGTCATTTTCGTCCTCCCTAGGCTTATTCTTGTCCAATTAGGGTTTTTAGGAAATCTTGTGCATCCAATAGGTGTGTTTGTGTCATTGGACGAACATTTAGGTCATTTTCGTCCTCCCTAGGCTTATTCTTGTCCAATTAGGGTTTTTAACCAATCTTGTGCATCCAATAGGTGTGTTTGTGTCATTGGATGAACATTTAGGTCATTTTCGTCCTCCCTAGGCTTATTCTTGTCCAATTAGGGTTTTTAACCAATCTTGTGCATCCAATAAGTTCATTTGTGTCATTGGACGAACATTTAGGTCATTTTCGTTCTCCCTAGGCTTATTCTTGTCTAATTAGGGTTTTCAACCAATCTTGTGCTTCCAATAAGTTCATTTGTGTCATCGGATGAACATTTAGGTCATTTTCGTCCTCCCTAGGCTTATTCTTGTCCAATTAGTGTTTTTAACCAATCTTGTGCATCCAACAAGTTCATTTGTGTCATTGGATGAACATTTAGGTCATTTTCGTCCTCCCTAGTCTTATTCTTGTCCAATTAGGGTTTTTAACCAATCTTGTGCATCCAATAAGTTCATTTGTGTAATTGGATGAACATTTAGGTCATTTTCGTCATCCCTAGTCTTATTCTTGTCCAATTAGGGTTTTAAGCAATCTTGTGCATCCAATATGTGTGTTTGTGTCATTGGATGAACATTTAGGTCATTTTCGTCCTCCCTATGCTTATTCTTGTCCAATTAGGGTTTTTAACCAATCTTGTGCATCCAATAAGTTCATTTGTGTCATTGGATGAAAATTTAGGTCATTTATGTCCTCCCTAGGCTTATTCTTGTCCAATTAGGGTTTTTAACCAATCTTGTGCATCCAATAAGTTCATTTGTGTCTTTGGATGAACATTTAGGTCATTTTCGTCCTCCCTAGGCTTGTTCTTGTCCAATTTGGGTTTTTATGCAATCTTGTGCATCCAATAGGTGTGTTTGTGTCATTGGACGAACATTTAGGTCATTTTCGTCCTCCCTAGGCTTATTCTTGTCCAATTAGGGTTTTTATGCAATCCTTTGCATCCAATAGGTGTGTTTGTGTCATTGGACGAACATTTAGGTCATTTTTCGTCCTCCCTAGGCTTATTCTTGTCCAATTAGGGTTTTTAACCCACCTTGTGCATCCAATAAAGTTCATTTGTGTCATTGGTTGAACATTTAGGTCATTTTCGTCCTCCCTAGGCTTATTCTTGTCCAATTAGGGTTTTTAACCAACCTTGTGTATCCAATAAGTTCATTTGTGTCATTGGTGGAACATTTAGGTCATTTACGTCCTCCCTAGTCTTATTCTTGTCCAATTAGGGTTTTTATGCAATCTTGGGCATCCAATAGGTGTGTTTGTTTCATTGGAGGAACATTTAGGTCATTTTCGTCCTCCCTAGTCTTTTTCTTGTCGAATTAGGGTTTTTATGCAATCTTGTGCATCCAATAGGTGTGTTTCTGTCATTGGAGGGACATTTAGGTCATTTTCGTCCTCCCTAGTCTTATTCTTGTCCAATTAGAATTTTTATGCAATCTTGTGCATCCAATAGGTGTGTTTGTGTCATTGGACGAACATTTAGGTCATTTTCGTCCTCCCTAGGCTTATTCTTGTCCAATTAGGGTTTTTAACCAATCTTGTGCATCCAATAAGTTCATTTGTGTCATTGGATGAACATTTAGGTCATTTTCGTCCTCCCTAAGCATATTTTTGTCCAATTAGGGTTTTTATGCAATCTTGTGCATCCAATAGGTGTGTTTGTGTCATTGGACGAACATTTTGGTCATTTTCGTCCTCCCTAGTATTATTCTTGTCCAATTAGGGTTTTTATTCACTCTTGTACATCCAATAGGTGTGTTTGTGTCATTGGAGGAACATTTAGGTCATTTTCGTCCTCCCTAGGCTTATTCTTGTCCAATTAGGGTTATTAACCAACCTTGTGCATCCAATAAGTTCATTTGTGTCATTGGAGGAACATTTAGGTCATTTTTGTCCTGCCTAGTCTTATTCTTGTCCAATTAGGGTTTTTATGCAATCTTGTGCATCCAATAGGTGTGTTTGTGTCATTGGACGAACATTTAGGTCATTTTCGTCCTCCCTAGGCTTATTCTTGTCCAATTAAGGTTTTTAACCAATCTTGTGCATCCAATAAGTTCATTTGTGTCATTAGACGAACATTTAGGTCATTTTCGTCCTCCCTAGGCTTATTCTTGTCCAATTAGGGTTTTTAACCAATCGTGTGCATCCAATAAGTTGATTTGTGTCATTGGATGAACATTTAAGTCATTTTCGTCTTCCCTAGGCTTATTCTTGTCCAATTAGGGTTTTTAACCAATCTTGTGCATCGAATAGGTGTGTTTGTGTCATTGGATAAACATTTAGGTCATTTTCATCCTCCCTAGTCTTATTCTTGTCCAATTAGGGTTTTTATGTAATCTTTTGCATTCAATAGGTGTGTTTGTGTCATTGGACGAACATTTAGGACATTTTCGTCCTCCCTAGGCTTATTCTTGTCCAATTAAGGTTTTTAACCAATCTTGTGCATCCAATAAGTTCATTTGTGTCATTAGACGAACATTTAGGTCATTTTCGTCCTCCCTAGGCTTATTCTTGTCCAATTAGGGTTTTTAACCAATCGTGTGCATCCAATAAGTTGATTTGTGTCATTGGATGAACATTTAGGTCATTTTCGTCCTCCCTAGGCTTATTCTTGTCCAATTAGGGTTTTTAACCAATCTTGTGCATCCAATAAGTTCATTTGTGTCATTGGATAAACATTTAGGTCATTTTCGATCACCCTAGGCTTATTCTTGTCTAATTAGGGTTTTTAACCAATCTTGTGCATCCAATAGGTGTGTTTGTGTCATTGGATGAACATTTAGGTCATTTTCGTCCTCCCTAGGCTTATTCTTGTCCAATTAGGGTTTTTAACCAATCTTGTGCATCCAATAAGTTCATTTGTGTCATTGGATGAACGTTTAGGTCATTTTCGTCCTCCCTAGGCTTATTCTTGTCCAATTAGGGTTTCTAACCAATCTTGTGCATCCAATAGGTGTGTTTGTGTCATTGGATGAACATTTAGGTCATTTTCGTCCTCCCTAGGCTTATTCTTTTCCAATTAGGGTTTTTAACCAATCTTGTGCATCCAATAAGTTCATTTGTGTCATTGGATGAATAGTTAGGTTATTTTCGTCCTCCCTAGGCTTATTCTTGTCAAATTAGTGTTTCTAATCAATCGTGTGCATCCAATAGGTGTGTTTGTGTCATTGGATGAACATTTAGGTCATTTTCGTCCTCCCTAGGCATATTCTTGTCCAAGTAGGGTTTCTAACAAATCTTGTGCATCCAATAGGTGTGTTTGTGTCATTGGATGAACATTTAGGTCATTTTCGTCCTCCCTAGGCTTATTCTTGTCCAATTAGGGTTTTTAACCAATCTTGTGCATCCAATAAGTTCATTTGTGTCATTGGATTAACATTTAGGTCATTTTCGTCCTCCCTAGGCTTATTCTTGTCAAATTAGGGTTTCTAACCAATCGTGTGCATCCAATCGGTCTGTTTGTGTCATTGGATGAACATTTAGGTAATTTTCGTCCTCCCTAGGCGTATTCTTGTCCAATTAGGGTTTTTAACCAATCTTGTGCATCCAATAGGTGTGTTTGTGTCATTGGATGAACATTTAGGTCATTTTCGTCCTCCCTAGGCTTATTCTTGTCCAATTAGGGTTTTTAACCAATCTTGTGCATCCAATAAGTTCATTTGTGTCATTGGATAAACATTTAGGTAATTTTGTCCACCCTAGGCTTATTCTTGTCCAATTAGGGTTTTTAACCAATCTTGTGCATCCAATAAGTTGATTTGTGTCATTGGATGAACATTTAGGTCATTTTCGTCCTCCCTAGGCTTATTCTTGTCCAATTAGGGTTTTTATGCAATCTTGTGCATCCAATAGGTGTGTTTGTGTCATTGGAGGAACATTTAGGTCATTTTCATCCTCCCTAGTCTTATTCTTGTCCAATTAGGGTTTTTATGCAATCTTGTGCATCCAATATGTGTGTTTGTGTCATTGGACGAACATTTAGGTCATTTTCGTCCTCCCTAGTCTTATTCTTGTCCAATTAGGGTTTTTATTCACTCTTGTGCATCCAATAAGTTCATTTGTGTCATTGGAGGAACATTTAGGTCATTTTTGTCCTCCCTAGTCTTATTCTTGTCCAATTAGGGTTTTTATGCAATCTTGTGCATCCGATAGGTGTTTTTGTGTCATTGGACGAACATTTAGGGCATTTTCGTGCTCCCTAGGCTTATTCTTGTCCAATTAAGGTTTTTAACCAATCTTGTGCATCCAATAAGTTCATTTGTGTCATTAGACGAACATTTAGGTCATTTTCGTCCTCTCTAGGCTTATTCTTGTCCAATTAGGGTTTTTAACCAATCGTGTGCATCCAATAAGTTGATTTGTGTCATTGGATGAACATTTAAGTCATTTTCGTCTTCCCAAGGCTTATTCTTGTCCAATTAGGGTTTTTAACCAATCTTGTGCATCCAATAGGTGTGTTTGTGTCATTGGATAAACATTTAGGTCATTTTCGTCCTCCCTAGTCTTATTCTTGTCCAATTAGTGTTTTTATGCAATCTTGTGCATCCAATAGGTTTGTTTGTGTCATTGGACGAACATTTAGGACATTTTCGTCCTCCCTAGGCTTATTCTTGTCCAATTAGGGTTTTTAACAAATGATGTGCATCCAATAAGTTGATTTGTGTCATTGGATGAACATTTAGGTCATTGTCGTCCTCCCTAGGCTTATTCTTGTCCAATTAGGGTTATTAACCAACCTTGTGCATCCAATAAGTTCATTTGTGTCATTGGAGGAACGTTTAGGTCATTTTCGTCCTCCCTAGTCTTATTCTTGTCCAATTAGGGTTTTTTTGCAATCTTGTGCATCAAATAGGTGTGTTTGTGTCATTGGACGAACATTTAGGTCATTTTCGTCCTCCCTAGGCTTATTCTTGTCCAATTAGGGTTTTTAACCAATCTTGTGCATCCAATAAGTTCATTTGTGTCATTGGATGAACATATAGGTCATTTTCGTCCTCCCTAGTCTTATTTTTGTCCAATTAGGGTTTTTATGCAATCTTGTGCATCCAATAGGTGTGTTTGTGTCATTGGACGAACATTTAGGTCATTTTCGTCCTCCCTAGGCTTATTCTTGTCCAATTAAGGTTTTTAACCAATCTTGTGCATCCAATAAGTTCTTTTGTGTCATTAGACGAACATTTAGGTCTTTTTCGTCCTCCCTAGGCTTATTCTTGTCCAATTAGGGTTTTTAACCAATCGTGTGCATCCAATAAGTTGATTTGTGTCATTGGATGAACATTTAAGTCATTTTCGTCTTCCCAAGGCTTATTCTTGTCCAATTAGGGTTATTAACCAACCTTGTGCATCCAATAGGTGTGTTTGTGTCATTGGATAAACATTTAGGTCATTTTCGTCCTCCCTAGTCTTATTCTTGTCCAATTAGGGTTTTTATGTCATCTTTTGCATTTGATAGGTGTGTTGTGTCATTGGACGAACATTTCGGTCATTTTCGTCCTCCCTAGTCTTATTCTTGTCCAATTAGGGTTATTAACCAACCTTGTGCATCCAATAAGTTCATTTGTGTCATTGGTTGAACATTTAGGTCATTTTCGTCCTCCCTATGCTTATTCTTGTCCAGTTAGGGTTATTAACCAACCTTGTGCATCCAATAAGTTCATTTGTGTCATTGGATGAACATTTAGGTTATTTTCGTCCTCCCTAGTCTTATTCTTGTCCAATTAGGGTTTTTATGCAATCTTGTGCATCCAATAGGTTTGTTTGTGTCATTGGACGAACATTTAGGACATTTTCGTCCTCCCTAGGCTTATTCTTGTCCAATAAGGGTTTTTAACAAATCTTGTGCATCCAACAGGTGTGTTTGTGTCATTGGAGGAACATTTAGGTCATTTTCATCCTCCCTAGTCTTATTCTTGTCCAATTAGGGTTTTTATTCACTCTTGTGCATCCAATAGGTGTGTTTGTGTCATTGGAGGAACATTTAGGTCATTTTCGTCCTCCCTAGGCTTATTCTTGTCCAATTAGGGTTATTAACCAACCTTGTGCATCCAATAAGTTCATTTGTGTCATTGGAGGAACATTTAGGTCATTTTCGTCCTCCCTAGGCTTATTCTTGTCCAATTAGGGTTTTTAACAAACCTTGTGCATCCAATAAGTTCATTTGTGTCATTGGTTGAACATTTAGGTCATTTTCGTCCTCCCCAGGCTTATTCTTGTCCAATTAGGGTTATTAACCAACCTTGTGCATCCAATAAGTTCATTTGTGTCATTGGAGGAACATTTAGGTCATTTTTGTCCTCCCTAGTCTTATTCTTGTCCAATTAGGGTTTTTATGCAATCTTGTGCATCAAATAGGTGTGTTTGTGTCATTGGACGAACATTTAGGTCATTTTCGTCCTCCCTAGGCTTATTCTTGTCCAATTAGGGGTTTTAACCAATCTTGTGCATCCAATAAGTTCATTTGTGTCATTAGACGAACATTTAGGTCATTTTCGTCCTCCCTAGGCTTATTCTTGTCCAATTAGGGTTTTTAACCAATCGTGTGCATCCAATAAGTTGATTTGTGTCATTGGATGAACATTTAGGTCATTTTCGTCCTCCCTAGTCTTATTTTTGTCCAATTAGGGTTTTTAACCAATCTTGTGCATCCAATAGGTTTGTTTGTGTCATTGGACGAACATTTAGGACATTTTCGTCCTCCCTAGGCTTATTCTTGTCCAATAAGGGTTTTTAACCAATCTAGTGCATCCAATAGGTGTGTTTGTGTTATTGGAGGAACATTTAGGTCATTTTCATCCTCCCTAGTCTTATTCTTGTCCAATTAGGGTTATTAACCAACCTTGTGCATCCAATAAGTTCATTTGTGTCATTGGAGGAACATTTAGGTCATTTTTGTCCTCCCTACTCTTATTCTTGTCCAATAATGGTTTTTATGCAATCTTGTTCATCCAATAGGTGTGTTTGTGTCATTGGACGAACATTTAGGTCATTTTCGTCCTCCCTAGGCTTATTCTTGTCCAATTAAGGTTTTTAACCAATCTTGTGCATCCAATAAGTTCATTTGTGTCATTAGACGAACATTTAGGTCATTTTCGTCCTCTCTAGGCTTATTCTTGTCCAATTAGGGTTTTTAACCAATCGTGTGCATCCAATAAGTTGATTTGTGTCATTGGATGAACATTTTAGTCATTTTCGTCTTCCCAAGGCTTATTCTTGTCCAATTAGGGTTTTTAACCAATCTTGTGCATCCAATAGGTGTGTTTGTGTCATTGGATAAACATTTAGGTCATTTTCGTCCTCCCTAGTCTTATTCTTGTCCAATTAGGGTTTTTATGTAATCTTTTGCATTCAATAGGTGTGTTGTGTCATTGGACGAACATTTCGGTCATTTTCGTCCTCCCTAGGCTTATTCTTGTCCAATTAGGGTTTTTAACCAATCTTGTGCATCCAATAAGTTCATTTGTGTCATGGGATGACCATTTAGGTCATTTTCGTCCTCCCTAGGCTTATTCTTGTCCAATTAGGGTTTTTAACCAAACTTGTGCATCCAATAAGTTCGTTTGTGTCATTGGATGAACATTTAGGTTATTTTCGTCCTCCCTAGTCTTATTCTTGTCCAATTAGGGTTTTTATGCAATCTTGTGCATCCAATAGGTTTGTTTGTGTCATTGGACGAACATTTAGGACATTTTCGTCCTCCCTAGGCTTATTCTTGTCCAATAAGGGTTTTTAACCAATCTTGTGCATCCAATAGGTGTGTTTGTTTCATTGGAGGAACATTTAGGTCATTTTCATCCTCCCTAGTCTTATTCTTGTCCAATTAGGGTTTTTATGCAATCTTGTGCATCCAATATGTGTGTATGTGTGTTTGTGTCATTGGACGAACATTTAGGTCATTTTCGTCCTCCCTAGTCTTATTCTTGTCCAATTAGGGTTTTTATTCACTCTTGTGCATCCAATAAGTTCATTTGTGTCATTGGAGGAACATTTAGGTCATTTTTGTCCTCCCTAGTCTTATTCTTGTCCAATTAGGGTTTTTATGCAATCTTGTGCATCCGATAGGTGTGTTTGTGTCATTGGACGAACATTTAGGGCATTTTCGTCCTCCCTAGGCTTATTCTTGTCCAATTAAGGTTTTTAACCAATCTTGTGCATCCAATAAGTTCATTTGTGTCATTAGACGAACATTTAGGTCATTTTCGTCCTCTCTAGGCTTATTCTTGTCCATTTAGGGTTTTTAACCAATCGTGTGCGTCCAATAAGTTGATTTGTGTCATTGGATGAACATTTAAGTCATTTTCGTCTTCCCAAGGCTTATTCTTGTCCAATTAGGGTTTTTAACCAATCTTGTGCATCCAATAGGTGTGTTTGTGTCATTGTATAAACATTTAGGTCATTTTCGTCCTCCCTAGTCTTATTCTTGTCCAATTAGGGTTTTTATGCAATCTTGTGCATCCAATAGGTTTGTTTGTGTCATTGGACGAACATTTAGGACATTTTCGTCCTCCCTAGGCTTATTCTTGTCCAATTAGGGTTTTAAACAAATGATGTGCATCCAATAAGTTGATTTGTGTCATTGGATGAACATTTAGGTCATTGTCGTCCTCCCTAGGCTTATTCTTGTCCAATTAGGGTTATTAACCAACCTTGTGCATCCAATAAGTTCATTTGTGTCATTGGAGGAACGTTTAGGTCATTTTCGTCCTCCCTAGTCTTATTCTTGTCCAATTAGGGTTTTTTTGCAATCTTGTGCATCAAATAGGTGTGTTTGTGTCATTGGACGAACATTTAGGTCATTTTCGTCCTCCCTAGGCTTATTCTTGTCCAATTAGGGTTTTTAACCAATCTTGTGCATCCAATAAGTTCATTTGTGTCATTGGATGAACATATAGGTCATTTTCGTCCTCCCTAGTCTTATTTTTGTCCAATTAGGGTTTTTATGCAATCTTGTGCATCCAATAGGTGTGTTTGTGTCATTGGACGAACATTTAGGTCATTTTCGTCCTCCCTAGGCTTATTCTTGTCCAATTAAGGTTTTTAACCAATCTTGTGCATCCAATAAGTTCTTTTGTGTCATTAGACGAACATTTAGGTCTTTTTCGTCCTCCCTAGGCTTATTCTTGTCCAATTAGGGTTTTTAACCAATCGTGTGCATCCAATAAGTTGATTTGTGTCATTGGATGAACATTTAAGTCATTTTCGTCTTCCCAAGGCTTATTCTTGTCCAATTAGGGTTATTAACCAACCTTGTGCATCCAATAGGTGTGTTTGTGTCATTGGATAAACATTTAGGTCATTTTCGTTCTCCCTAGTCTTATTCTTGTCCAATTAGGGTTTTTATGTCATCTTTTGCATTCGATAGGTGTGTTGTGTCATTGGACGAACATTTCGGTCATTTTCGTCCTCCCTAGTCTTATTCTTGTCCAATTAGGGTTATTAACCAACCTTGTGCATCCAATAAGTTCATTTGTGTCATTGGTTGAACATTTAGGTCATTTTCGTCCTCCCTATGCTTATTCTTGTCCAATTAGGGTTATTAACCAACCTTGTGCATCCAATAAGTTCATTTGTGTCATTGGATGAACATTTAGGTTATTTTCGTCCTCCCTAGTCTTATTCTTGTCCAATTAGGGTTTTTATGCAATCTTGTGCATCCAATAGGTTTGTTTGTGTCATTGGACGAACATTTAGGACATTTTCGTCCTCCCTAGGCTTATTCTTGTCCAATAAGGGTTTTTAACAAATCTTGTGCATCCAACAGGTGTGTTTGTGTCATTGGAGGAACATTTAGGTCATTTTCATCCTCCCTAGTCTTATTCTTGTCCAATTAGGGTTTTTATTCACTCTTGTGCATCCAATAGGTGTGTTTGTGTCATTGGAGGAACATTTAGGTCATTTTCGTCCTCCCTAGGCTTATTCTTGTCCAATTAGGGTTATTAACCAACCTTGTGCATCCAATAAGTTCATTTGTGTCATTGGAGGAACATTTAGGTCATTTTCGTCCTCCCTAGGCTTATTCTTGTCCAATTAGGGTTTTTAACAAACCTTGTGCATCCAATAAGTTCATTTGTGTCATTGGTTGAACATTTAGGTCATTTTCGTCCTCCCCAGGCTTATTCTTGTCCAATTAGGGTTATTAACCAACCTTGTGCATCCAATAAGTTCATTTGTGTCATTGGAGGAACATTTAGGTCATTTTTGTCCTCCCTAGTCTTATTCTTGTCCAATTAGGGTTTTTATGCAATCTTGTGCATCAAATAGGTGTGTTTGTGTCATTGGACGAACATTTAGGTCATTTTCGTCCTCCCTAGGCTTATTCTTGTCCAATTAGGGGTTTTAACCAATCTTGTGCATCCAATAAGTTCATTTGTGTCATTAGACGAACATTTAGGTCATTTTCGTCCTCCCTAGGCTTATTCTTGTCCAATTAGGGTTTTTAACCAATCGTGTGCATCCAATAAGTTGATTTGTGTCATTGGATGAACATTTAGGTCATTTTCGTCCTCCCTAGTCTTATTTTTGTCCAATTAGGGTTTTTAACCAATCTTGTGCATCCAATAGGTTTGTTTGTGTCATTGGACGAACATTTAGGACATTTTCGTCCTCCCTAGGCTTATTCTTGTCCAATAAGGGTTTTTAACCAATCTAGTGCATCCAATAGGTGTGTTTGTGTTATTGGAGGAACATTTAGGTCATTTTCATCCTCCCTAGTCTTATTCTTGTCCAATTAGGGTTATTAACCAACCTTGTGCATCCAATAAGTTCATTTGTGTCATTGGAGGAACATTTAGGTCATTTTTGTCCTCCCTACTCTTATTCTTGTCCAATAATGGTTTTTATGCAATCTTGTTCATCCAATAGGTGTGTTTGTGTCATTGGACGAACATTTAGGTCATTTTCGTCCTCCCTAGGCTTATTCTTGTCCAATTAAGGTTTTTAACCAATCTTGTGCATCCAATAAGTTCATTTGTGTCATTAGACGAACATTTAGGTCATTTTCGTCCTCTCTAGGCTTATTCTTGTCCAATTAGGGTTTTTAACCAATCGTGTGCATCCAATAAGTTGATTTGTGTCATTGGATGAACATTTTAGTCATTTTCGTCTTCCCAAGGCTTATTCTTGTCCAATTAGGGTTTTTAACCAATCTTGGGCATCCAATAGGTGTGTTTGTGTCATTGGATAAACATTTAGGTCATTTTCGTCCTCCCTAGTCTTATTCTTGTCCAATTAGGGTTTTTATGTAATCTTTTGCATTCAATAGGTGTGTTGTGTCATTGGACGAACATTTCGGTCATTTTCGTCCTCCCTAGGCTTATTCTTGTCCAATTAGGGTTTTTAACCAATCTTGTGCATCCAATAAGTTCATTTGTGTCATTGGATGACCATTTAGGTCATTTTCGTCCTCCCTAGGCTTATTCTTGTCCAATTAGGGTTTTTAACCAATCTTGTGCATCCAATAAGTTCGTTTGTGTCATTGGATGAACATTTAGGTTATTTTCGTCCTCCCTAGTCTTATTCTTGTCCAATTAGGGTTTTTATATCATCTTTTGCATTCAATAGGTGTGTTGTGTCATTGGACGAACATTTAGGACATTTTCGTCCTCCCTAGGCTTATTCTTGTCCAATTAGGGTTATTAACCAACCTTGTGCATCCAATAAGTTCATTTGTGTCATTGGTTGAACATTTAGGTCATTTTCGTCCTCCCTATGCTTATTCTTGTCCAATTAGGGTTATTAACCAACCTTGTGCATCCAATAAGTTCATTTGTGTCATTGGAGGAACATTTAGGTCATTTTCGTCCTCCCTAGGCTTATTCTTGTCCAATTAGGGTTATTAACCAACCTTGTGCATCCAATAAGTTCATTTGTGTCATTGGAGGAACATTTAGGTCATTTTCGTCCTCCCTAGTCTTATTTTTGTCCAATTAGGGTTTTTATGCAATCTTGTGCATCCAATAGTCTTATTCTTGTCCAATTAGTGTTTTTATGCAATCTTGTGCATCAAATAGGTGTGTTTGTGTCATTGGACGAACATTTAGGTCATTTTCGTCCTCCCTAGGCTTATTCTTGTCCAATTAGGGTTTTTAACCAATCTTGTGCATCCAATAAGTTCATTTGTGTCATTGGATGAACATTTAGGTCATTTTCGTCCTCCCTAGTCTTATTCTTGTCCAATTAGGGTTTTTAACCAACCTTGTGCATCCAATAAGTTCATTTGTGTCATTGGTGGAACGTTTAGGTCATTTACGTCCTCCCTAGTCTTATTCTTGTCCAATTAGGGTTTTTATGCAATCTTGTGCATCCAATAGGTGTGTTTGTGTCATTGGAGGAACATTTAGGTCATTTTCGTCCTCCCTAGTCTTATTCTTGTCCAATTAGGGTTTTTATGCAATCTTGTGCATCCAATAGGTGTGTTTGTGTCATTGGACGAACATTTAGGTCATTTTCGTCCTCCCTAGGCTTATTCTTGTCCAATTAGGGTTTTTAACCAATCTTGTGCATCCAATAAGTTCATTTGTGTCATTGGATGAACATTTAGGTAATTTTCGTCGTCCTTAGTCTTATTCTTGTCGAATTAGGTTTTTATGCAATCTTGTGCATCCAATAGGTGTGTTTGTGTCATTGGAGGAACATTTAGGTCATTTTCGTCCTCCCTAGTCTTATTCTTGTCCAATTAGGGTTTTTATGCAATCTTGTGCATCCAATAGGTGTGTTTGTGTCATTGGACGAACATTTAGGTCATTTTCGTCCTCCCTAGGCTTATTCTTGTCCAATTAAGGTTTTTAACCAACCTTGTGCATCCAATAAGTTCATTTGTGTCATTGGTTGAACATTTAGGTCATTTTCGTCCTCCCTAGGCTTATTGTTGTCCAATTAGGGTTTTTAACCAACCTTGTGTATCCAATAAGTTCATTTGTGTCATTGGTGGAACATTTAGGTCATTTAAGTCCTCCCTAGTCTTATTCTTGTCCAATTAGGGTTTTTATGCAATCTTGTGCATCCAATAGGTGTGTTTGTGTCATTGGAGGAACATTTAGGTCATTTTCGTCCTCCCTAGTCTTATTCTTGTCCAATTATGGTTTTTATGCAATCTTGTGCATCCAATAGGTGTTTTTGTTTCATTGGAAGAACATTTAGGTCATTTTCGTCCTCCCTAGGCTTATTCTTGTCCGATTAGGGTTTTTAACCAATCTTGTGCATTCAATAAGTTCATTTGTGTCATTGGATGAACATTTAGGTCATTTTCGTCCTCCCTAGTCTTATTCTTGTCCAATTAGGGTTTAAAGCAATCTTGTGCATCCAATATGTGGGTTTGTGTCATTGGATGAACGTTTAGGTCATTTTCGTCCTCCCTATGCTTATTCTTGTCCAATTAGGGTTTTTAACCAATCTTGTGCATCCAATAAGTTCATTTGTGTCATTGGATGATTATTTAGGTCATTTTCGTCCTCCCTAGTCTTATTCTTGTCCAATTAGGGTTTTTATGCAATCTTGTGCATCCAATAGGTGTGTTTGTGTCATTGGACGAACATTTAGGTCATTTTCGTCCTCCCTAGGCTTATTCTTGTCCAATTAAGGTTTTTAACCAACCCTGTGCATCCAATAAGTTCATTTGTGTCATTGGTGGAACATTTAGGTCATTTACGTCCTCCCTAGTCTTATTCTTGTCCAATTAGGGTTTTTATGCAATCTTGTGCATCCAATAGGTGTGTTTGTGTCATTGGAGGGACATTTAGGTCATTTTCGTCCTCCCTAGTCTTATTCTTGTCGAATTAGGGTTTTTATGCAATCTTGTGCATCCAATAGGTGTGTTTGTGTCATTGGAGGAACATTTAGGTCATTTTCGTCCTCCCTAGGCTTATTCTTGTCCAATTAGGGTTTGTAACCAATCTTGTGCATCCAATAGGTGTTTTTGTGTCGTTGGAGGAACATTTAGGTCATTTTCGTCCTCCCTAGTCTTATTCTTGTCCAATTAGGGTTTTTATGCAATCTTGTGCATCCAATAGGTGTGTTTGTGTCATTGGACGAACATTTAGGTCATTTTCGTCCTCCCTAGGCTTATTCTTGTCCAATTAGGGTTTTGAACCAATCTTGTGCATCCAATAAGTTCATTTGTGTCATTGGATGAACATTTAGGTCATTTTCGTCCTCCCTAGTCTTATTCTTGTCGAATTAGGGTTTTTATGCAATCTTGTGCATCCAATAGGTGTGTTTGTGTCATTGGAGGAACATTTAGGTCATTTTCGTCCTCCCTAGTCTTATTCTTGTCCAATTAGGGTTTTTATGCAATCTTGTGCATCCAATAGGTGTGTTTGTGTCATTGGACGAACATTTAGGTCATTTTCGTCCTCCCTAGGCTTATTCTTGGCCAATTAGGGTTTTTAACCAATCTTGTGCATCCAATAAGTTCGTTAGTGTCATTGGATGAACATTTAGGTCATTTTCGTCCTCCCAAGTCTTATTCTTGTCCAATTAGGGTTTTTATGCAATCTTGTGCATCCAATAGGTATGTTTGTGTCATTGGAGGAACATTTAGGTCATTTTCGTCCTCCCTAGTCTTATTCTTGTCCAATTAGGGTTTTTATGCAATCTTGTGCATCCAATAGGTATGTTTGTGTCATTGGAGGAACATTTAGGTCATTTTCGTCCTCCCTAGTCTTATTCATGTCCAATTAGGGTTTTAACCAATCTTGTGCATCCAATATGTGGGTTTGTTTCATTGGATGAACATTTAGGTCATTTTCGTCCTCCCTATGCTTATTCTTGTCCAATTAGGGTTTTTAACCAATCTTGTGCATCCAATAAGTTCATTTATGTCATTGGATGAACATTTAGGTCATTTTCGTTCTCCCTAGTCTTATTCTTGTCCAATTAGGGTTTTTATGCAATCTTGTGCATCCAATAGGTGTGTTTGTGTCATTGGACGAACATTTAGGTCATTTTCGTCCTCCCTAGGCTTATTCTTGTCCAATTAGGGTTTTTAACCAATCTTGTGCATCCAATAAGTTCATTTGTGTCATTGGATGAACATTTAGGTCATTTTCGTCCTCCCTAGGCTTATTCTTCTCCAATTAGGGTTTTAACCAATCTTGTGCATCCAATAAGTTCATTTGTGGCATTGGATGAACATTTAGGTCATTTTCGTCCTTCCTAGTCTTATTCTTATCGAATTAGGGTTTTTATACAATCTTGTGCATCCAATAAGTGTGTTTGTGTCATTGGAGGAACATTTAGGTCATTTTCGTCCTCCCTAGTCTTATTCTTGTCCAATTAGGGTTTTTAACCAATCTTGTGCATCCAATAAGTTCATTTGTGTCATTGGATGAACATTTAGGTCATTTTCGTCTTCCCTAGTCTTATTCTTGTCGAATTAGGGTTTTTATGCAATCTTGTGCATCCAATAGGTGTGTTTGTGTCATTGGACGAACATTTAAGTCATTTTCGTCCTCTTTATGCTTATTCTTGTCCAATTAGGGTTTTTAACCAATCTTGTGCATCCAATAAGTTCATTTCTGTCATTGGATGAACATTTAGGTCATTTACGTCCTCCCTAGGCTTATTCTTGTCCAATTAAGGTTTTTAACCAATCTTGTGCATCCAATAAGTTCATTTGTGTCATTGGATGAACATTTAGGTCATTTTCGTCCTCCCTAGGCTTGTTCTTGTCCAATTAGGGTTTTTATGCAATCTTATGCATCCTATAGGTGTGTTTGTGTCATTGGACGAACATTTAGGTCATTTTCGTCCTCCCTAGGCTTATTCTTGTCCAATTAGGGTTTTTATGCAATCCTGTGCATCCAATAGGTGTGTTTGTGTCATTGGACGAACATTTAGGTCATTTTCGTCCTCCCTAGGCTTATTCTTGTCCAATTAGGGTTTTTAACCAATCTTGTGCATCCAATAAGTTCATTTGTGTCATTGGATGGACATTTAGGTCATTTTCGTCATCCCTAGTCTTATTCTTGTCCAATTAGGGTTTTAAGCAATCTTGTGCATCCAATATGTGTGTTTGTGTCATTGGATTAACATTTAGGTCATTTTCGTCCTCCTTAAGCTTATTCTTGTCCAATTAGGGTTTTTAACCAATCTTGTGCATCCAATAAGTTCATTTGTGTCATTGGATGAACAGTTAGGTCATTTTCGTCCTCCCTAGGCTTATTCTTGTCCAATTAGGGTTTTTAACCAATCTTGTGCATCCAATAAGTTCATTTGTGTCATTGGATGAACATTTAGGTCATTTTCGTCGTCCCTAGGCTTGTTCTTGTCCAATTAGGGTTTTTATGCAATCTTGTGCATCCTATAGGTGTGTTTGTGTCATTGGACGAACATTTAGGTCATTTTCGTCCTCCCTAGGCTTATTCTTGTCCAATTAGGGTTTTTATGCAATCATGTGCATCCAATAGGTGTGTTTGTGTCATTGGACGAACATTTAGGTCATTTTCATCCTCCCTAGGCTTATTCTTGTCCAATTAGGGTTTTTAACCAACCTTTTGCATCCAATAAGTTCATTTGTGTCATTGGTGGAACATTTAGGTCATTTACGTCCTCCCTAGTCTTATTCTTGTCCAATTAGGGTTTTTATGCTATCTTGTGCATCCAATAGGTGTGTTTCTGTCATTGGAGGAACATTTAGGTCATTTTCGTCCTCCCTAGTCTTATTCTTGTCGAATTAGGGTTTTTATACAATCTTGTGCATCCAGTAGGTGTGTTTGTGTCATTGGAGGAACATTTAGGTCATTTTCGTCCTCCCTAGTCTTATTCTTGTCCAATTAGGGTTTTTATGCAATCTTGTGCATCCAATAGGTGTGTTTGTGTCATTGGACGAACATTTAGGTCATTTTCGTCCTCCCTAGGCTTATTCTTGTCCAATTAGGGTTTTTAACCAATCTTGTGCATCCAATAAGTTCATTTGTGTCATTGGATGAACATTTAGGTCATTTTTGTCCTCCCTAGTCTTATTCTTGTCCAATTAGGGTTTTTAACCAACCTTGTGCATCCAATAAGTTCATTTGTGTCATTGGTGGAACATTTAGGTCATTTACGTCCTCCCTAGTCTTATTCTTGTCCAATTAGGGTTTTTATGCAATCTTGTGCATTCAATAGGTGTGTTTGTGTCATTGGAGGAACATTTAGGTCATTTTCGTCCTCCCTAGTCTTATTCTTGTCCAATTAGGGTTTTTATGCAATCTTGTGCATCCAATAGGTGTGTTTGTGTCATTGGACGAACATTTAGGTCATTTTCGTCCTCCCTAGGCTTATTCTTGTCCAATTAGGGTTTTTAACCAACCTTGTGCATCCAATAAGTTCATTTGTGTCATTGGTTGAACATTTAGGTCATTTTCGTCCTCCCTAGGCTTATTCTTGTCCAATTAGGGTTTTTAACGAACCTTGTGCATCCAATAAGTTCATTTGTGTCATTGGTGGAACATTTAGGTCATTTACGTCCTCCCTAGTCTTATTCTTGTCCAATTAGGGTTTTTATGCAATCTTGTGCATTCAATAGGTGTGTTTGTGTCATTGGAGGAACATTTAGGTCATTTTCGTCCTCCCTAGTCTTATTCTTGTCCAATTAGGGTTTTTATGCAATCTTGTGCATCCAATAGGTGTGTTTGTGTCATTGGACGAACATTTAGGTCATTTTCGTCCTCCCTAGGCTTATTCTTGTCCAATTAAGGTTTTTAACCAACCTTGTGCATCCAATAAGTTCATTTGTGTCATTGGTTGAACATTTAGGTCATTTTCATCCTCCCTAGGCTTATTCTTGTCCAATTAGAGTTTTTAACCAATCTTGTGCATCGAATAAGTTCATTTGTGTCATTGGATGAACATTTAGGTCATTTTCGTCCTCCCTAGGCTTATTCTTTTCCAATGATGGTTTTTAACCAATCTTGTGCATCCAATAGGTGTGTTTGTGTCATTGGAGGAACATTTAGGTCATTTTCGTCCTCCCTAGGCTTATTCTTGTCCAATTATGGTTTTTAACCAATCTTGTGCATCCAATAGGTGTGTTTGTGTCATTGGAGGAACATTTAGGTCATTTTCGTCCTCCCTAGTCTTATTCTTGTCCAATTAGGGTTTTTATGCAATCTTGTGCATCCAATAGGTGTGTTTGTGTCATTGGACGAACATTTAGGTCATTTTCGTCCTCCCTAGGCTTATTCTTGTCCATATAGGGTTTTTAGCCAATCTTGTGCGTCCAATAAGTTCATTTGTGTCATTGGAGGAACATTTAGGTCATTTTCGTCCTCCCTAGTCTTATTCTTGTCCAATTAGGGTTTTTATGCAATCTTGTGCATCCAATAGGTGTGTTTGTGTCATTGGACGAACATTTAGGTCATTTTCGTCCTCCCTAGGCTTATTCTTGTCCGATTAGGGTTTTTAACAAATCTTGTGCATCCAATTAGTTCATTTGTGTCATTGGATGAACATTTAGGTCATTTTCGTCCTCCCTAGTCTTATTCTTGTCCAATTAGGGTTTTAAGCAATCTTGTGCATCCAATATGTGGGTTTGTGTCATTGGACGAACATTTAGGTCATTTTCGTCCTCCCTATGCTTATTCTTGTCCAATTAGGGTTTTTAACCAATCTTGTGCAACCAATAAGTTCATTTTTGTCATTGGATGAACATTTAGGTCATTTTCGTCCTCCCTAGTCTTATTCTTGTCCAATTAGGGTTTTTATGCAATCTTGTGCATCCAATAGGTGTGTTTGTGTCATTGGACGAACATTTAGGTCATTTTCGTCCTCCCTAGGCTTATTCTTGTCCAATTTGGGTTTTTAACCAACCTTGTGTATCCAAGAAGTTCATTTGTGTC